>QRFJ01002102.1:0-87995 GCA_006176705.1 Cocos nucifera | reverse complement strand
TTCAAACTCATTTTGAATTTGAATGTCAACTAACCATAACTTATCCATTGAGGACGTGGAAGATCAGGGTGTGAGGTATTATGTGCATGGGAGAAAAGTCACAAGAGAATAAAAATCAAATTTTAAGTGAGCGTGGGACATAGATGGTGCATGGGAAGAGAAGACTAGTCAAATTAGTCTTTGAAATTCAAATTTCAACCAACTGAACCAACCCAATCAAAATTGGTTAGGCCTGATTAGAATAAATTAAATCCAACCCAATTAGACTTAATTAGGCTCAATTAAATCTCAATAAAATCAAAAATTGATCAAGCTCAACCTCCTATCAAATTAGGATTCGAACCTCCCTGATGATTAGGTCAACTTGTGACTTAATCGGGTTAAACCTAACTAAAACCAATTCAATTGGACTTGAATCAAAAATCATAACTCAATCAAATTGAGTTAAAATCATAAATTAAATCTCTCATGATCTCAGAGTCCAAATTCGGTAGGTCACTGGGCAATAGAGTTCATCAATATAAAATCCTAATCGAAGAGTCTCAGTCCAATGGAACTCTTGGTCCCGGTGTCTGAAATGAATGAAACTTGCGATCACAGAGTCCATACTCTTGATCAGAGAGTTTCAGATAAGTAGGAATCAGTGTCCTAATGCTATAGGATATTTGATCGAAGAGTTCCAGTCCAATGGGACTCTTGACCGTAGCCAATAGATCAGGTAAAAATCTCTAGTGTGTGTGACTCCGCAAGTTCGAACCTAAGCTGGTAGCATAGGAACCACTTTCTATACTAATTAAAGTGACCATCTAGCAATGATACTCGATGTTCGAATTGGTCGATTAGTCATAATCACAATAATTAGAACCTGCACGAATATGATTACCATATAATTCATCCCTATGATCTTTATGTAATAGATGACTCAGGATTAGACTGTCAATTCTAGAAAATACATCCATATCGTATCTCAAAGTAATTAGTCCTATGACTCCTCACTAAGACTATCCTGACTAAGGCTTTGCTAAATTGAAAAACAATTGAACATAGCTCCTGAAATCAGAAGTGGTCAATCCCTTCTCGATACATGCACCGACTTCTCAAGTACTTGACTGTGCCCAAAAACCTTCCATCATTGAATTAAAAATTCAGGTAGTCCAACACCAAAGCATAGTGAGTTGCTTGAAAGTCACCATGGTGTTCTCAGATCGGAGGAATACTTATACCCATATTCCATTGGAGCTAATCTTGATAGAAAAAAAGCTCCGAAGTTGATCACGTTCAGTGTAGATATATCCATACATCTCACTTGCATGCCATACTAGTATCTCAACACTCTTTGGTTACGAGGATAACTAACCTAAATGGCATACAACGACCTATACTTGATAAACGTTGTCATCCTAAGTAACAACCTATCATTTGATCATGAACTATTTTAAGGACTAAACGATAAATCCTCCTTTGTCGAATCTCGATAGTCCTAAGAACTTCATCATAACATAGGAGTTCATTAAAAAATAAAAAAAGTTTATGATAAAAAATATTAAAATAATTTTTTTATTAATTCATAATTCATATATAATTACAAAAGTATAGCTCAACCATCAACAGGCTGATGATTGACTTTGAAACACATTTCCAACAATCTTTCACTTGGACTAAAGCCAATTGGTGTAGTATTTAATACCTATCTTCGACTTGAAGTCGTTGAACTCCTTCACCACAATAGCTTTAGTGAATGGGTCGGCCATGTTTTTCTTTCCATCAATCTTTTGAAGGTTGACATCACCTCAATCCATGATCTCTAGGATAAGATGGTAGCAGCGTAGAATATGCTTTATCCGCTAGTGTGCCTTCGATTTCTTTGCTTGAGTAATAGCTCCAGAGCTATCGTAATAGAGCAGAACTGGATCATCAAGGAAGGATGCTACGCCGAGCTCGGTGATGAATTTTTTCAGCCACATCGCTTCTTTGGCAGCATCTGATGCAGTGACATACTTTGCCTTACAAACTAAATCAGCCATAGTGTGCTGCTTGGAACTCTTCCAACAAACAGCCCTATCATTAAGGATGAATATATATTTTGATACATTCTTATGATCAGATTGAAAACTGGAGTTTGTGAACCCTACAAGTTTCAAGACCGATTCACCATATATAAGCCACTGGTCCTTAGTATTTCTTAAATACTTTAGGATGGTTTTAACAACCTTCCAGTGGTTCTCTCCTAGATCAGATTGGTATCTACTCACTACCCCTAGTGAGTATGCCAAATCTAGTCATGTATATATCATAGCGTACATGATAGAACCCACTATCGAAGCATATGGTATTCTACTCATACGCTTTCTTTCTAAAGGTGTTGTCAGACAATCCCTCTTTGAAAGAAAAATTCTATGGTCTATCAGTAGATAGCCTTGCTTTAAATTCTCTATGCTGAACCATTTCAACACAGTATCAATATACGTAGATTGGGACAATCCAAGTAACCTTTTAGATCTATCTCTATAGATTTTCATTCCTAGGATGTAGGAAGCTTCTTTCAGATCTTTCATGGAGAACTGTGATGACAGCTAGATCTTTATTCCTTGTAATATAGGGACACCATTTTTTATTAAGAGAATATCATCCACATATAATACTAGAAATATAATTGCTGGACTATTAGCCCACTTGTATATGCAGGGCTCCTCTTCATTCTTAATGAAGCCATACATTTTGATCATTTTATCAAATCATATGTTCCAGCTCCTAGATGCTTGCTTCAGTTTATAAATGGATCTCTGAAGCCTATACATCTTAAACTCATCTATGGATATGAACCCTTCAGGCTGTATCATATATACCTCTTCATCTAGCTCTTCATTCAGGAAAGTTGTTTTCACATCCATCTACCAAATTTTATAGTCCAGATGGACAGCTATGGCAAGCATAATTCGAATGAATTTGAGCATTGTCATAGGAGAGAATGACTCATCATAGTCAATACTATAACGTTGATGATATCTCTTGGTAATTAGACATTTTTTATAGGTCTCCATCTTTCCGTCTATGCCCCTTTTTCTTTTAAAGACCAACTTACACCTTATAGGTTTAACCCACTTGAGTGGGTCAACTAATGTCCATACATTGTTGATCTTCATGAACTCCATTTCAAATTTTATGATCTCAAGCCATTTCTTAGAGTTTGGCCTCTGCATTGTATCCATGTAGGTAATCGGATCCTCATCATTCTCATTGAGTTCAATGGGATCCCCGTCCTGGATCAAGAAATCATAATATCTATCCGGTTGATGTGGTACTCTACCAGATTGCCTTAAGGGTGCATTTACAATGGGCTTTGGATCTGATCTAATCTAATCCAGCTCAGGTTCAACAACTTGTATCTGTTCTTCCACCTACCAAACTTCATCAAGTTCGATCTTAGAGGCATTAGTTCCTTCAGTAAGGAACTTCTTTTCTAAAAAGACTATCTTAAGGCTAACAAACACTTTTTCTCATCAGCAAGGTAGAAGTAATACCCTTTGATTTCTTTTGGATAACCTATAAAATTATACTTATCAGACCTATGTCCAAGCTTGTCTATCATTAAATATTTGACATAAGCCGGATACCCCCACACCCTAAGTTGTGAGAGCACTGGCTTACATCCTTTCCATATCTCATATGGTATTTTATTAACAGATTTACTCAAAACCCTATTTAGAATGTAACAAGCTAACTCAAGCGCATATCCCCATAAGAAGATTGGCAAACTAGCAAACTCCATAGATCGAACCATATCCAACAAGATCTGATTCCTCCTTTCGATACACCATTATGTTGTGGTGTTCCATGAGGGGGCCATTAGGAGAGAATTTTATTCTCCTAGATATGTCAGAAACTCATTGGAAAAGTACTCACCCCCTTGGTCAGATCAAAGAATTTTAATACTCTTTTCAGTTTGCTTCTCTACCTCATTTTGAAATAATTTGAACATTTCAAACAACTCTAACTTATGCTTCATTAAATAGACGTACCCATACCTCGATATGTCGTCTGTAAAGATAATAAAGTAGAAGTATCTACCTCTAGCACTTGAGCTCATGGGTCTACATACATCTAAATGTACTAGACTCAGGAGTTTAGTGGCTCGTTCATCTTTTCCAGTAAAAGGTGACTTGGTCATCTTATCAAGAAGATAGGACTCATAGGTTGGAAGTGATTTACAACCACTAACCTCAAAAATTTCTTCTTAAGCTAACCTATTTATTTTATTCTTATTAATATGACCCAGCCTACAGTGCCAAAGGTAGACTTTGGATACATCACTAATTTTAGGATATTTATTGAAGGATTGAACCATGTTAACAGGCATAGTTAATAAATAAATACCGTTATTCAATCATCCAATAAAAATTGTAACATCATTCAAAATGACATTACAAATTTTTTTTTTATTGATATTTCATAACCATTCATGGCCAAAAGACCTACAGAAATGATATTTAATAAGAAAGTTAGACAAAAATAATATTAATTAAGAATAACTTTATTTGAATTGATTACAAGGTTCATAATTTCTAAAGCTAGAATTGGAACTTGTCTTCCATCTCCAACGTTCAGGAACCTCTCGTCTTGATCAAATCTCCTACTGACTTGCAAGTCCTGCATAGAATTATAAATATGATAAGAACTTTCAATATCTAATATCCAGGTAGTAGAATCAAATAAGAAAAAATTACAAGATGTTATCATATAATTATCTTGCCCAGTAATAATTTGCTTACTCCTTAGCCTGTTCAGATCCAGGGAGGCAACGTACAGAGGATAGTTCCTATTCTTATGCCCCTGCTTCTTACAGAAGAAGCACTCCACTTGGCTCTAGTTAGGCTTGTGCTTCTTGGTCTGATCCTGTGCAGTCATCCCGGCATTTGGCTGCACCTTCTTGTTCTTTCTTCCTTTTTTAAAAGGTCGACAACTAGAAGAAGATCCTCCCACTACATTCACTGTCTCCTTGTGAAGTTGGTGATCCTTCTCAAAGTACTGCAGCAACCCGAACAAGCCATGGTAGTTGACTGTAGGTTTTGTCATTCTAAAATGAGTTAGAAAAGGAAAGAAAGACTTGGACAAGAAATTAAGGATTGCATCCTTACCAAGCTGCTCATGCAGGGAAAAGTCTAGCTTGCTAAGGTGCTCAATCATCTCAATCATGTACAATACATGATTCATGACTGAGGCCCCATCCCTTATCCAAGCATTGAAAATGGCACAACTTATTTTATGCCTTTCAACGTTGTCAAGTATGCTAAAGGAGTCATTCAATATTTGAAGCATCTTCTATGGCTGGATGTTTTTGAACTTATGGCTAAACTCATCATTCATAGCCATCAGCATTATGCACCGAACGATGGTGCGGTCGTTGAGCCACTTCTGATAAGTATCTCATACCACTCCTCTAACATTCAGAGCTGGCTCCTCAGGTGCTGGATCCATTACTATATAAAGGATTTGCTCATGCTTCAGGATGATTTTCAACTTACGATACCAGCTATCAAAGTTAGGTTCTATTAATTTATCATTATCTAATAATGATCGAAGCGACAGGTTAGTGGCCATTTCTGCAGAAAAAGAAAAACCAAACTTAATTAGTATATGAATCAATTATCCTAAAGACTTGGACTTTAGTCTAAAAGTTTATCCACTATTTTATACGAATTGGTAGTGTTGATTCAATGATTGATTTTGATGATTATCAAATCTTGAGTTTATTATGTATCTGATCATATGTCTCAAGAATATGTGTAGGATTTTTCAAGTATACAAAATGAAGAATTTATCTCAAGAACAAATCCTCTTAAGATGCCATGCTAAAATACTTAGAAGATCAAATTCACACATATTTGGAAGGCTTGGTATGAAGAATGTATGATTGGAATAAGAGAAATTAAAATTGAAGAAAGCAATCTTATTTAGAAGAGTTTGGGGTTAAGAAATTCAAGTTTGGAAGATCAAACATTGAAGAAAAATGAAGCCAGAATTTTTAGAGATCTCTCCTAAAAGCTTGGAGATCTCTTCTAAAAATTTGGAGGCTTCTCCAAGCTATTTGGCACTCCTGCATATTGCCCTGGCATAGGCTCGAGATCTCTCTAAAACTGGGCGAGACCTCTCCATTTTAGGAAATAGAAACCTTATTTCTGTATTATGAGACCGAGAGCTCTTGAAAATTCTTGAGAGCTCTTGCTGTGAGATTGAGACATCTCAAAAATTCTTAAGAGCTCTTATTAGGAAATCGAGAGCTCTCATAGAAAAATTGAGAGCTCTCCAAATTCGCAACAACCTTCAATGTAATTTTTCTGTAAGCTTTCCAACAGCTAGTTTTCACTCTCAATGGCTATTTTAGTGCTTTCAATGGCTAGAAATCTCTCTCCAACCATCTCTAAAGGTATTTAAAAGTGAAAAATCAATCGAAAAGTAAGATTAAGGGATTTAGAGAGAGAAATCATTTTCCAAACCTAAGGGATTCTATTGCACATCAATAAAAGAGAAAAAGAGAGAGATTTTGAAGTGATTTCAAAGGGCATTCAAAAGCTATCTTCTACAACTTCTCAAGCATTCTCTCAAGTGTCGAAGAAGAGTTTTCAAGCTTCAAGAAAGTTGATTATTCAACCTCTTCTTTGTACTCAAAGAGTTTCAACTCTATTTTTTATTTTTATGCTGAAACTCTTATATTGTATTCTTGTTTCTTTATAAGTTTCTTTGGTAGAAAGAAACATGGGGATTAGACCCATCCAAGCCTGAAATTAGATATTATAGGTTTTGGTTGGAGAGCTCGAAAAACCAACTTGGTTGTCAGTGAATCCAGAAAACTAACGATGTTAGGTTTTGGATGGTGTTCCTACGAAAATCAACTAGATTTGTTTGTGAGCTGGAAAACAAACATATTGTAATCAAGGATGGATTATAGTGAAAATTCTAAGAAAAGCTTGGAGAGTAGATGTAGGTGCGGATTGCACCGAACCACTATAAATCATGGTATTTTTGTGTTTATGCTTTTCTCTTATATTCCTTTACATTCTTTGTATGCTTTTAATTCTTGCTTTATTTTTATAATTTGATTTTACTATCTTCATTCCACTGCTATACTATTGCTCTTATTCCACAATCACTAAAGATAGCATAAATTAAAGCACACCTTATTTAGAAAGTAAATTTGATTAAATTTTTTAGAAACTCAATTCACCTTCCCTCTTTGGTTGCAACCTTTGGACAACAATTGGAATCAGGGTAGGTGCTCTATTATTGATTATTGACCTAACTATCTAGATTTAAAGATTTTGACAATCCAAATGGAGTCTTTATTTAATGAAGGTTATTCTATATATAGACCTCCATTTTTTAATGGTTATAATTATATCTATTGGAAAGCTAGAATAAAAATTTTTATACAAGCATATGATTATATGTTATGAAAAATTATGATAGATGGCTCACACACGACCAATGTATTGAAAGAGCATGATAAAAAAAATGGTCAACTTAATGCTAAGGCCATGAATATATTTTATTGTTCCTTAGAGTTAAATGTATTTAATACAATTTTTTCATATATTTCAGCAAAACATGTATGGAAGAAATTGAAAAGAACTTATGAGGGAGCAAATCAAAAGGAGGATTCAAGCTTCCAAGAAGAATAAAAAGCTCACCACAACATATACCTCATGACTTATGAGGATGAAAAGAAGAAAAAGAAGAAGAGAAAACAAAAAAAAAAGAAAGCATTAATTAAGGAGGAGCAAAGCGAAGAAATGAGAAATAAAAAAGAGGAAGAAAGTACAATAAATCTTTGCCTCATGACTAATGAAGATGAGGTAAATTCTGAAAAAAAATTTCAATTTACTTTTGATGAGTTATTTGAAGTCTTTAATGATTTAATGGATGAATACAAAAACATAAGGCTCAAAAATAAAGAACTTAAAAAGTCTAATCTTTCTTTGGTTGAAGAAAAAAATAAAATTTTGAGTGAAAAAGAAGATTTTTTGAAAGATATAAAATATTTGGCCAAAGAAAAGAAAGAATTTTTAAAACTAATTAAAACTCTAAGTAAGAAAAAGAAGAATATAGTTAAATTTGAAAAAAAATTTGTTGAAGAAAAAGAAAAGCTCTTGAAATCTGAAAGATCTCTTTTGAAAGAAAATGCAAAACTAAGAAAAGAGATTGAAAATTTAAAATCCATGCTTGAAAAATTTACTATTAGATCTCAAAAGCTTCAAGCAATTTTGAATAATCAAATGGCTATTTTCAATAAAGCTGGAATTGGATATAATCCTTTAATAAAATAGAAATTTATCAAAAATATGTTTAGCAAAGCTTCATTTGAAAATAATTCATTTACATGTCCTAAATGTAACAAAGTAGGTCATAAAATTTCTGAATGTAATATTAAAAAAAATGGTCATACTTTAGTCAAACAAATTTGGGTTCCAAAAGGAACTATGTGCTCTAACCTTAATGGACCCAAGATGGCTTGGGTACCAAAATCTAGAAAGTTATTTTTGTAGGTACACTAAGGATCTAATGGAATGAAAAGAAAAAATTCTATGGATGGATGCCTTGGGAATAAAATTGGATGGATGATGATGTTTGGTAAAATCTAAACTTTTCTCACATCATGACATCATTGTTTGCTAAATATATTTTGATTATTATTTAGCATAATTATTTAGCATGTCAGATTGATTTTGATGATTTTATCTTTGCTTAAAATGATCATACTCCTTGAATAGAAAGCTTGATTTATTGAATGTATTGATTTTAATAATTTGCTAATATATATGCATATGATAACTCTTTTCATGCTTTGAGAAGTATGATTGATTTTGATGATAACAATAATTTGAATATTTTGATTTTCAAATCAACATGCTCTCTTCTATGTATCATGCCATGGATGAAATATTTTATCTTAAAATTTAGCATGATATCTTGAGCCTCCCCATATCAATTTTATAATTGATGAATTTAATTTAAAAATTACTTAATTGGGTGTGAATACTTTAATTGCTAAACCTACAAGAAAACTTAATTTTTTTTGGCATTCCCTATAAGAAGTTAAATTATAAATTTTTTTTTAAAAATTTGAAACTCTCTAGTTGAAATGAACATATAAAGCCTTCATCCAGTTTCTTCTTTTTTGATCTTATTTAAATTGATTATTGGAACCCTCCAATTGATTATTTTTTATGATCTTCTAAATTTTCTTGAATATCTCTCTTGATCATCAATTTGATTCACTCTTTGATCTTAAAAGAAAATTTATTGATGAATATTCTTATTTTGTTCTAATTGATTGATTTTGAAAATTAAATTTGAAAAATGATCTTCTTGAATCTTTTGAAGTTGATACCTAACAAAATATTTCAAGAAAGTCATCATTTATCTTCAAAGCTAAACTTTTAAAGAGGACTTCAATTCTAAGTGATTGTATCAAATATTTTGCTATTTGCCATGTATTTGATTGATTTATCTTTTGACAAAAAAAATATATTTTTATTTCAAGTCTGATTTTGCATAGCTATATGTTTGATATGATATCATTTAAAATAAATTCAAAAATATATATCTTTTCTATACCTAATTGCTTGATATTTTTTAAGAAAAGAAAGAGATGATCTTTTTAAAGAATAACAAAAAATTTCTTTACGATTTGCCTTGACTAATTTGCTAATATCAATTCAAATTGATTTATTATTCAAAATCCTCAAATTATTTGATTTGAATCAATTCATCTTCATCAATTCAAAACTAAAATCATTGGTATCAAGTTGAATTTGTAAATTAATCTTTAAATGATATTGAACTATTAAGAAAATCATGATTTGGTCTAAATTTTAGTTTAATTGGTATCAAGAAGTTTCTTCCTAAGAAAATTTTCACTCTTGGTATCATTGTTATCATTCTTGTCTTGTATTTTATTGTATTATCTTTTGATAAAAGAATTAGATATAATGTCTCAAATCTATTTTATATTGATATACTCTTGATATGATATCTCTTGAGACAAATTCAAAGAATCTTATATATTTTTTTGAACTTATCTGAGTAAATATTTTGTTTGATTAATGCTTATTTCACTCAATTGATGCTTATACTTTTAAATTTTATTTAATTTTAAAATAGCTTGGTTTACTAAAGTAAGAGAGAGAAAATATTAAAGAAGAAATGATCAATTATTTGAAAAGGACTTTGAAATTGAAAATATTTTTAAAATTTAGAAAATCTAAATTTAGTAGTTAAATTCATATTTAATCTGCTTGATTTGAAAGAAAAAGAGGAAAAAAAAATAAAAAATAAATTTATCCAGCATTAATTATGAAAAATAAGAGGAGTGATATTATCTAACTTTGATTGAAAATTTTAATTAGCTTATATTAAGGTAAATGAACATTGATTTCATTATACTTTTGAGCCTTAATATGATGATTCCATTTGATCTATATGCTTTTGATTTGATTGTCAAATCATTTTTGAAAACTATTTAAAGTAAAAAGAAGTTTGAGATATATTCTTACTCCAAACAAATTGATTTTGATACATTCTTATAATTTTGAAGCTTATTTATAAATATAATACTAAACTTTTCATGTATCAACCTTTTAAACTTAATTTGCATGATCAATCTTGGCAAATGATTGGAGTTAAATTAAATTTATAGCATATTCCTTCTTAAAAATGAATTTTTAAAGAAACTCAATTGAAAACTCAAATTTAATCCTAAATTTTTGATGTGCAGTGTAAAATTCTTATGAATAATTAGTATTGAAGTAATTTTTACTCAAAGCAATGAATTTGAAAATATAACTATCTTTTATTTTGATTTTATTTATTTTACTTTGCTTGATACATTCTTGATGCATATTTCTTTTGAGCTTAATCGACTGAATTTTTTTAAGAAAAGAAAAGATTGAATATTAAAGTATATACTATGCTTGATTTTATATTCAAATCTTTTGAAAAACTCTGTTCCTCTTAAAGCTTAAAAGTTCATATTTAAAAATTTGATTAAAGAGTATATTCATTCAAAAAGGAAAAACATATGATATTTAAATTCAAACTAATTTTTGAAATTAAAATAAATATTTAAAACTTATTTTGAGTCAAAGGATAAATTTTCAAAAGAGAGTAAATTGATTTTATGAATTTAATATATCTCTCAATTTAATACTTTGATGTTGATTTTGATGACTTCTTGTTTCTTCCCATGAGCTTTTTGATATTGTCAAAAAGGGGAAGAAGTATGTTGAGCATATAAAATATGTATGTACTACTGATGTGCAATAAATTAAAGATTCATTAAGAATTCTTTCATGAAATATAATTCATTATTCTTATCTTGATTCACATTAGTTTCTTTAACATATACTCAAAATTTTGCCATCATCAAAAAGAAGGAGATTGTTGATCCTATGATTGATTTTGATGATTGCCAAATCTTGAGTTTACTATGTATCTAATCATATGTCTCAAGAATGTGTGTAGGATTTTTCAAGTATCCAAAATGAAGAATTTAATTGAAGAACAAATCCTCTTAAGATGCTATGCCAAAATACTTAAAAGATCAAATTCACACATATTTGGATGGCTTGGTATGAAGAAAGTATGATTGAAAGAAGAAAAATTAAAATTGAAGGAAGCAATCTTATTTAGAGGAGTTTGGGACCAAGAAATTTAAGTTTGGAAGGTCAAACATTGAAGAAAAATGAAGCCATAATCTTTAGAGACCTCTCCTAAAAATTTGGAGACCTCTTCTAAAAATTTGGAGGCTTCTCCAAGCTATTTGGCACTCCTGCACATTGCCCTGGCACAGGCTCGAGATCTCTCCAAAATTGGATGAGACTTCTCCATTTCAGGAAATAGAAACCTCATTTCTATGTTCTGAGATCGAGAACTCTTGAAAATTCTCGAGAGCTCTCGCTATGAGATCAAGATGTCTCGAAAATTCTCAAGAGCTCTTACTGAAAAATCGAGAGCTGTCATAGAAAAATTGAGAGCTCTCCAAATTCGCAATAGCCTTCAATGGGATTTTTCTACAAGCTTTCCAATGGCTAGTTTTCCCTCCCAATGGCTATTTCAGTGCTTCCAATGGCTAGAAATCTCTCTCCAATCATCTCCAAAGATATTTAAAGGTGGAGAATTAATTAAAAAATAAGATTAAGAGATTTAGAGAGAGAAATTATTTTTCAAATCTAAGGGATTCTATTGCACATCAATAAAAGAGAAAAAGAAAGAAATTTTGTAGCGATTTCAAAGGGCATTCAAGAGTTATCTTCTACAACTTCTCTAGCATCCTCTCAAGCCTCAAAGAATACTTTCCAAGCTTCAAAAAAGCTGATTATTCAACCTCTTCTTCATGCTCAAAGAGTTTCAACTCTGTTTTTTATTTTTATGCTAAAATTCTTATATTGTATTCTTATTTCTTTACGAGTTTCTTTGGGGGAAAGAAACTTGGAGATTAGGCTTGTCCAAGCCTGAAATTGGATATTGTATGTTTAGATTGGTGAGCTCGAAAAATCAACTAGGTTGTTAGTGAAACCGAAAAGCTAATGGTGTTAGATTTTGGTTGGTGCTCCTATAAAAACCAACTAGATTTATTTGTGAGCCAGGAAAATAAATACACTATAATCATGGATGGATTATAGTAGAAATCCCAAGGAAAGCTTGGAGAGTGGACATAGGTACGGGTTGCACCGAATCACTATAAATCATGGTATTTTTATGTTTGTGCTTTTCTCTTTTATTCCTTTACATTTTTTGCATGCTTTTAATTCTTGCTTTACTTTTATAATTTGGTTTTACTATCTTAATTTCGCTGCTACACTATTGCTCTCATTCCACAATCACTAAAGATAGCATAAATTAAAGCACACCTTGTTTAGAAAGTAAATTTGATTAAATTTTTTAAAAATCCAATTCACCCTCTCCCCTCTTGGGTTGCAACCTCTGGGCAATAAGTAGCCTCTACCTTCAATTCAAGGAATTACTTTAATTTCTTAGTGAGTACTAGAATCCATATAGACTACACACGAGTCCAACTTTGGTTGGTCAATCCATGTGCATTTATAGGTAGATTCAAAATCAATTGTTTCTCTAAACAACTTCTAGTAATATTGATTTTGCCCTAGAGATCTAATCAGTAGGCTTTTGCCTCCACTGAAAAGGTTCAATTAGGTCCAACCATTAACATGATCACATTTGATTTTATCTAGCCAATAAATGATTAGGCCCGACTTTGGTCGGCCAACCTAACCATCATCAGAAAGACTTAACCAAATTATCATTTTATGAATGATAATTTCATTAGTCAATAATTATCAGGCCTTTGGGCCTCCAATGATCATTATACTAATGAAACCATTGTCACTCAATTTAATGGGAGGCTATGATTTAGTTATCTATATAACTATTTTATTTTTAAGAATCTAATAATTTTAAAGAATTTAATTAACATATTTTAAGAAGAGGAAGAAATTCAGCAAGCCAATTTTGATTCTCCTACCGACTTCACAAATTCAGATAAAAAAGGATCTAATCTTGGCTGGCATTAGGACCACCTAAATCAGTTGGACTGATTTACCTAATTGACATGGGTGAGCCCAAATCACCAAGTGATCTAATGAAAATCTAATTCATCGGGATGGCCAGGTAAGTGAGATCAGTGGAAGGGATATGCCATTAAATCGTCAAAGATCGAATCAATATGAGTAGCTCCCAATTAAAAACCACTGATCAAAGTGCCAAACTTACCTTAGACACCATCCGATTTATTAGTTTCAATTTGACCAATCTAGTAATTTCGGGTTTAATCGCGTAGCCATGAATCAAGTCCATTTGATCCTCATTAAAAGCATAGACTTTGCTAACTACAACTATTGTAATTGAGTCTATAAAGTTCTTGATCTAATCTAAATTAATATTTAATTAGATTTGATCAACTACTATAAATTAGTCCATTCTTTAACTAACCTTAGGTCTAACCCAATTTATGATTCATCTAACCCAATAACCCACAAGTTTATGATTAATGACTTAGGGTCTTAATTCATAATTCTAGATACTAAATCATTTCACTTAATTTTAATTAAGTTATGGATTGAGGATTAGGGTTCGGCATTTCAAAAATATTTTTTAAATTTTGAAAGGTTCTTTACAACTTGGCATTGTTCACCAATTGAGTTAACTCACTTCAAAATTGAATCGGCTTAATTCACAAACAACACTAGTTGTAGGATTTAATCTGAAACTATGTACACTACATAATACTAAATTATGAATCAAACTTTAGATCCTATCTAAACATGCATTCATGATCAAAAATTAGATTAAAATTTAATTTATCATATCATAAAAATTAGATCTAATCTAAAAATTTTATGATCAACTATAAGATCAAGCACGTACAATAACAATCTTTGCACTATAGGAGGTAAACCCTATAGCAGGACAACCTACGGTCCATACGATCTTGATTTTAATTTTTAGATCTAATTAATTTAATTATTTGATTAATATTTAGATTAAATCTAAATTATTAATCTATACATGCAAGCATATCATGTTTAGTAAACCCTCACTCTGATACCAATTTGAAGAAAATAGTGCAGGGTTTGCAGTGCTACTTTCAAAATTTTTTTTGAAAATAGCAAAAATATAATAGAAAAAATAATTAATCTAATTAATTATCTATTGATCATATCAGAATATTAAATTCTACACTAAGGATTTAAATATAATATGCATGCATTCATATAGATCTAAAAAATAAAACCATGCAGCAAACTATTTACTACATCTATGTATTCAAAATATAATACCTTTTTGCGGGTAGTCGATCACCATGATATGATCATCTTCGAGGAGATCCACTGGTCATGACACAGTCATATAGATATCTGGCCTCCACGGATCATCCACACAAGGCTTCTGATCCTGATCGGCTCCCTGCAAGTGCTAGCTCGACACTGAAGTCTTTCAAGGGCTGTTTTGATCGAACAGCTTCGATCTTCATCTACGGGCTTCACAAATACTCTAGGTTACTGGTAGACATAGTAGAGAGGTAGAGGAGATTCTCTCTAAAATTTTATGGACTTACGATGCTCGTAGCTCATGCAATGGCTTCCCAAAACCTAGGACTGCACTCACCCTAAAAACCTTTGCGCCCCTTCTCTCTTGATTTTCTCTCTCTTGGAGATAATTGAAGCCTCTTCCCATGCACCAAATGAATCTCATGGAAGTCCTCTTTTTAGAATAGGTGTTAGCACACATCCTAAAAAACTTTTCTTTTAATATTTGTGCAAGGAACAACTTCTATGCGTGTGGGGAACCAAAAACTAGTTTGAATGCTAGTTTGAATTCAAAACTCCTTCATCCAAACCAATTCAAACTTATTTAGGACATGTGAAGGAGTTGTGCACCCACTCTTCAGTAAGGAAAAAGTCCACGTGAAACCCCTTTCACATGGAGATAATTGGCGCACAAGAGAAGGATGGCGTAAGGGATAAGATATGGTTGTTGTCAACTCAAATTCAAACTCATTTTGAATTTGAATGTCAACTAACCATAACTTATCCATTAAGGATGTGGAAGATTAGGGCGTGAGGTATTCTGTGCATGCGAGAAAAGTCATGATAGAATAAAAATTAAATTTTAAGTGGGCATGGGACATAGGTGGCGCATGGGAAGAGAAGATTAGTCAAATTAGTCTTTAAAATTCAAATTTCAACCAACTGAACCAATCCAATCAAAATTGATTAGGCCCAATTAGAATAAATTAAACCCAACCTATTTAGACTTAATTAGATTTAATTAAATTTTAATAAAATTAAAAATTGATCAAGCCCAACTTTTGATCAAATCAGGATTCAAACCTTCCCGATGATTAAGTCAACTTATGACTTAATCGGGTTAAACCCAACTGAAACCAATTCAATTAGACTTGAATCAAAAATCATAACTCAATCAAATTGAGTTAAAATCATTAGTTGAACCTCTCATAATCTCAGAGTCCAAATCCGGTAGGTCACCAGGCAATAGAGTTCATTGATATGAAATCCTAATCGAAGAGTCCCAGTCCAGTGGAACTCTTGACCTCGGTTTCTAAAATGAATGAAACTTATGATCACAGAGTCTATACTCTTGATCACAGAGTTTCAAACAAGTAGGACTCAGTATCCTAATGCTATAGGATATTTGATTGAAGAGTCCCAGTCTAGTGAGACTCTTGACCACAGCCAATAGATCAGGTAGAAATCTCTAGTGTGTGTGACTCCGTAGGTTCGAACATAAGCCAATAGTATAGGAACCACTTTCTGTACTAATTGAAGTGATCATTTAGTAATGGTACCCGTCATTCAGATTGGTCAAATAGTCACAATCGCAATAATCAAAACCTATGCAAATATGGCTATCGTATAATTCATCCCTATGACCTCTACGTAATAGATGACTCAGGGTTAGATTGTCAATCCTAGAAAATACATCCATATCGTATTTCAAAGCAATTAGTCCTATGACTCCTCACTAAGACTACCCTGGCCAAGGCTTTGCTAAATTGAAACATAATTTAACATAGCTCCTGAATTCAGGAGTGGTCAATCTCATTTTGATACACACACCGACTCCTCAAGTACTTAACTATGCCCAGAAATCTTTCATTATTGAATTAAAAATTTAGGTAGTCCGGTACCAAAGCATAGTGAGTTGCTTGGAAGTCATCATAGTGATCTCAGATCGGAGGGATATTTATACCCATATTCCATCGGAGCTAATCTTAATAGGAGAAAAGCTCTGAAGTTAGTCACATTCAGTGTAGATGTACCCATACATCTTATTTGCATGCCATACCAATGTTTCAACACTCCTTGGTTTCAAGGATAACCAACCTATATGGCACACAACTGTTAGATATATGTGCCCTAGAAGCCAGAATTGGCTGACACTTGTAATACACTTCTAGGGGCAAAATTATAATTTTGACTATAATCAATAAAATGGGTTATTTTCTATCACATATGTATATTTAGTGTCTATGATACATCCTTTGAGTTAATGGTAATGATAATTCATATTTTCAAGAGTTGAAAATTTAAGACATGAATAATCATTACTAACTCATAAAATGCTTTCGACCATAGGATCATCACGAGGATGATGATTGATCCAAAAGGTTGGTGTACAATCGCTTCTCTTTAGTAGATGAGTCTTGAGTCTACGATGTGGAGACACCAGAGCGAGAGTATAGATACTTGTTAGAGAATGAGGGCACTGAGCGTGACCACATCGAGTAGTCATTAGGAAGTCTACCTTCTTGTCAATGACTGACTCGATGCTGTAGTGGTGTGTCTGGTTCTTTGACCTGAGGTGCATCGATAATTCACCTTGAGATGTTATAGTTTGACTACACTATAACTTGATCTTCTAGCCATTCAAAATCTTGAGGTGTATGTTGGCTACAGCATGTTCATTGTAGGAACTGGATTGCATCAAGATGGAATCTATCTACCTCGATCGTAGAGGAGCAGTCCTATGATGATCATGAGAATCAAGTCCAAAAGCCCATGTCCATGGCAGAGTGAAATAATAGGAAGAGTTTCTATTTAGATTTTCACATCGGACTTGAATCAAATGATTACATCATATGACAGAAACTAGGGTTTGACGAGTTCACCTTAACCCTAATCTGATCGGGGCTTAAGATAGAAGAACTTAATCACATAGGTAGCTGCACCAAGAGGTTCACATTCAGCTCTGATGGGTTGCCACCATATACTGCTAGGTGTCACTGATGGATTTTGGAGCAATTAGAATGATTTAGATGATCGATCATTCTAGCTGTTTGAATCAGAAGAGTTCTGATCCATCGAAAGGAGTTTCGATGATGTCGATGATAAAGATCATGACATATCCCATTACCATACAGAACTGAACCTAACTGGATCACACAAATAAGGGTTTGAATCTGGTGATCATCAATTGAACTGATCCAGTTCAATTGATCTGAATGAGATTTAATTAGGTTCAAAAAAATTGTGCTAGCACTCGATTGAACCTAACGTTCTTCTTTTACTATCATAAATAGTTATCCTGACTGAGCCAAAGGAGTTTGTGCTTGATTAGAGACCTTTACTTGGTCTGACTGGAGCCTGTCCAGGTCAAAAAAGAGTTGTCTTATTTTGTAAGATAATACCTGCCATTTTTGGTCACCTGCCATTTCTCATTCTTTGACTTTGGTCAAAAGTTGACCTTTGACTAGTCAAATGTTGACCTTATTAGATTTTGATTAGACTCCTCCTAAGAACCAACTTTGACTGATCTTAGGTGCCATCTAAAGATGAATCCAAGGAACTCTATTCCTACCAATCAGATTTAGATCTGATTTTACAAAGGATTGTGATTGATTGGGAAGAAGAGGAGTTGGATCACGCATAGTCTATAAATAAGACCCTGCGCCCAACTCAGAGATAGAACAATTCCCATGCCCCAAGGCTACCTCTCTCCTCCTCCTCCATGCCAAGTCTATCATCTCCCTCTCCTCTCCAGGCCCAAAGTAGTTTGGGATCTCAGTTGGTGCAATCTAGATGAGAGAAAGGCGATAGAAAGCTAGAAGGCTGTGCTGCTGCAAAGGACAACTGTTGATCTTCGAAAGCTATTTTGAAGATCCTCCAAATCAGATTCAGATCTAATTTTTGGAGATGTGATAGAGAAGAAGAGGATCTCCAGATTCAGCCCGAGTGGATATCAGTAGAGGCCAGGCACTTGCGTAGCTAGATCCAGAACCTTCTGCTGCTTACAGGATCATCAACGGGTAATAGGATTACCCTACATCAAGATAAATTAAATATGATTTAATTTATCTATATCTATATTTTATTATTAAAATAATAAAAATTAGATTTGAAACATCCTAGATCTAATTTGGACCAAAGAAATTTTTTTTTGAAATATATCTCTTGATCCAATCAGATCTGAACGAATCTGATCCGAGAAATCAAAATTTCCCTTCAACTGGTATCAGAGCCATGGTTCTAAAGTATTTAGATTTAATTTTAAATTTATTTTAATTAAAAAATAAGTGATTTTAGATGTCACATGAGATGTGATCAGATCTAAAATCAGAAAAATAAAAATTAATTAATTTGGATCTAAGATTAGAAAATATGCATGACTAGTTCTAAAATAGAATAGTTCTATAGAATAGTCTTGCATGTTTATAATTTAATTTGGTTAAATTATATTTTAGATCTATTTATTTACTATTTTTTGATATTATAATTATTATAATAATATCTAAAAGATAGCAAATAAAAATTATTTAATTTTAACATCATATGAGATATGATTGATGCATGTCTAGACTAGTTGTAGAATAGTTCTAAATAATTGTCTAGATTAGAGTTTATTTTGATAAGATCAATTTAAATCTAATTTTTTAGATTATTATGAGATAATTTAGATCTAAAAACATGCATGATTTGATACATGAGATGTATGCAAAATATATCATGATTAGATCTAATTTGTATATGAGATATATGATATAGATCTAAAACTATTTTGTAGTATTATATGTTCCTGGTTAAGGCGTTCCTCTTAGCCGTCTGGTCATAAGAACAAATTAGGGTTTAAAAGCCCTCTCCTCCCATCCGATGGGGTGTTCTTATGACGTGTAGGGGTGCTGCGCGTTCGTCCTTAATCAGAAACTCAAAACTTACTTTCTGCAAAACCCTAGATCCTGAAACCCTAGGATTTATTATGCATATTTTATTTATGAACCCTACTTAATTAAGAATTAAGATTATGGAATATTAATTAGGATCTAAAATTGAGAATTTTAGATCTAAGACATATTCATAATACTGGGTTCGGGCTTGGGTAGCTCAATTAGGTCTAAGTGGTTGATCAAACCGAATCAAGAGTTGGTTAGATGGGATCAACAATGCTTAAATTGACCAGCCTAATAAGGATTAAGTTCTGGGTCAAGATCGAGTCACGGATCAAGCAAGACCTAATTAGGCTCAGAGGTTAGAGTTCTGGATTGTAGGCTAACCCAATTGGTTCTAGACTCAACAATTTGGTGTCTAAGGTAAGTTTGGCACATACGACCGACTGATTTTTAATTGGGAAGCTACTCGATCTGAATGCATTCTTGTATGAGTTAATGGCATATCCCTTCCACCGATTTCTCACTTACCTGGCCATATCTGTTGACTTCAGTTCTGATTTGAGGTGGTCAATAATCCGAGCTAACCCATGCCACTAGGTTAGTCATCGTAATTGTTATGACTATGACAAGTCTAGTTTATTGAGACCTGAATCAATTCTTCCTAAGAAAAGATTAAGTCTGAGGTCTTCCACCATTGTAGATGTGCGGGCCCTTTTTGGGGTTGATTATTCTCGATTGGATATAATGGCTCAGTTGCATTGAGAAGATGCAACCATGTCTATTAGGCATTGGATGCTATGGGCTAGAGGATGAGTTGGGCTCAATATTTTGGATATGGTGAGAGACTCAATTAGGAATCTAATCTGTACAAATGGTGGGTCTAACTTAACTAAGAAGTAGATCAATATTCCAGATATGGTGAGATTCATGAATTAGAGACCAAGTTTGGGTGCACCATGGTTAGAGAATCATTGAACAACAGTTTTTCACTCATTGGCTAACCCATTATCAATAACTGTTAAGTGAGGTGATGAGTCAGTTGGTGAGACCGCACCATCCATTAGAAATCATTAATCATGGAGATTTTTGCATCTCTACAGAGAAAGTGTAGGGATCTGAGAAAATAGTGGGAGCTAATTTATTTAAAAATAAAACTCCTAAATAAATTGGTCAAGTCATAATTATAGTTCTAACTAGAATCTTTGACTCTCTACAGAAAAATATCAGCATCCAATCCATTAGCATGTATCCTGGACACACATAGACTGATCGGACCCAATTATAAAGATTGGCTCAGAAACTATAAAATTATTTTGGATTTCGAGAAGTTAACCCATGTATTGGATCAGGATCCTCCCACCATACCAGCCCATCCATCCATTGAACAGAGAGCATCTCTGAAAAAATGGATAGACGAAGATAATAAGGTTAGATATTATATGTTGGGCTCGATGTCTGATGAGCTCCAGCATCAACATGAAGATATCAGAACTGCTCGCCAAATGTTAGCTCACCTGTAAGAGATGTTTGGTGAATAGAGTCGCACAGCCAAGTATCAAGTCACGAAATGACTTTTTAAGGCTAAGATGTGTGATGGACAATCAGTCCAAGATCACTGTCTGATGATGATCAAGGACTTGGAAGAGCTTGAGAAGCTCGGTGTGAAGTTAGACTTGGATCTGCAGAATGATATTATTTTACAATCCTTGACTGATGTATATGGGCAATTCATCATGAATTACCACATGCATAAATTTTAAAATTTCTTGGCCGAATTAATGAACATGCTGGTCATCGCTGAGCTTTCTATGAAAGGTTCTAAACACTCAGTTCTTGCTATGAAATGGACTTCTTCCAAAAGAAAGTCTTCTGAAAAGAAAAATAAGTCTGTAAAAAAGCAAAAGATGGAAGGAGCAAACAAGAAGAAGGCAGAGCCAAAGAAGAAGGCCGCTGTCAAAGAAAAGTATTTTCATTGTAATAACGAGGGCCACTGGAAGCGAAACTATCCTACTTACCTGGCCACCCTGAAGAACAAGAAGGAAGGTCCTTCTGGAGGTATGCTCGTTATTGAGTCTAACCTTACGATTTCTTCTACATCCAGTTAGATGCTTGACTCTGGTTCTAGTGCTCATCTATGCACTTCCATGCAGGATCTTGAGGATAGCAGGAGGTTGAGGGATGGAGACATGATCCTACGTATCGAAAATGAAGTAAGAGTTGCTGCAGTGGCGGTGGGAACATATCCTCTTCAATTACCATCTGGTTTAGACTTAGTTTTGAAAGACTATTATTATGTGCCTACAGCTAGCAGGAATTTGATTTTTGTTTCATGCTTAGCACTAGAAGGCTATGTGATTACCTTCTTTAAGGACCATTGTAACATTCTTTATGAAAGAAATAAAATTGCAAATAATTTTCTTATTAACGATCTTTATCAGCTACATATTGATGTATCCATTCTAACTATCGAGCAAAACGTGAATGCCAAATGACCTAGGGATAGTCCAAATGATAGGTATCTATGGCACGTAAGATTAGATCATATAGTAGAAGATAGGATTAACAAATTGGAGAAAAATGGGCTATTGAGTTCGTTGACTTTTGAGTCATATCCAACTTATGAATCTTGTCTTCAAGGCAAAATGACTAAACTTCCTTTTGTAGGATATGGAGAAAGGACCACAGATCTCCTTGCCCTAGTACATACTGATGTGTACGGCCCATTTGATGTACCGACTAGAGGCAATTTTGTCTACTTCATTATCTTTACCGATGATCTATTTAGGTATGGGTATGTGTATCTTATGAGACACAAGTTTGAAGCTTTTGAAAAGTTCAAAGAATTCAGACATAAAGTAGAAAAACAAACTAGAAAATCCATTAAGGTTCTTCGATCAGATCGAGGAGGTGAATATCTTAGTCGAAAATTCCTAGACTATCTCAAGAAAAATGGCATAGTCTCTCAACGGACTCCACCAGGAACACCTCAACTCAACGGAGTTTCAAAATGGAGAAATCGGACTCTATTGGATATGGTCCGATCCATGATGAGCTTCACAGACCTTCCTGATTTTTTTTGGGGATACTCATTGTTAACTTCAATTTATCTACTGAATAAGATTTCCTCTAAAATCGTTCCTACCACACCGTATGAGATATAGCATAGTAAGAAACCAAGTCTGAGTTATCTCAGAATTTGGGGTTGTCCGGCTCATGTCAAAAGATAACAAGCGGACAAGTTAGAGTTTAGGTCCTTCAGAGCTCGATTCATAGGATATCCTAAAGAGTCATTAGGATACTATTTCTACATTCCAAAGGACCACAATGTGATTGTGAGTCGACATGCCATCTTTCTTGAAAAATAGTTTATTCAAGATAGCGGCATTGGAAAGCAGATTAAGCTTGATGAGAAAGTCTCATAAGTACAATGAGCTAAGGACCAATTGGAACTAAATCAGGTTGAGCAAATAAGAACACTACCTCCTCCACCTCGTAGATCGGAAAGAGTTTTCCATCCCCCTGAAAGATACTTAGGTATTATTTCAGAGAAAGTAGAGAAAATATTCCTCATAGGTAATGGTGCTCATGGTGATGATCCCAAAACCTACAATGAGGCGATATCAGATATCAACTCCGAGAAATGGCTAGAGGCAATGCAGTCAGAAATTGACTCGATGCACTCAAACCAAGTTTGGATCTTGGTAGATACACCAGAAGGTATAGTACCTATTGGGTGTAAATGGATCTTCAAGAGAAAGATTGGTGCAGATGGAAATGTGGAGAAATTCAAGGCTAGACTAGTGGCAAAAGATTATAGTCAATGCGAAGGCATTGACTATCAGGATACCTTTTTTCTAGTGGCTATGTTAAAATCCATTCGCACATTGCTTGCTATTGCAGCCTATTTCGATTATGAAATATGGTAAATGGATGTGAAAACAGCATTCTTAAATGGATATCTTGAGGAAGATATCTATATGGAACAGCCGCTAGGTTTCACATCCAGTGATACTGATCACAAGGTTTGCAAGCTGCAAAGATCCATATATGGACTTAAGCAAGTATCTCGAAGCTAGAACACTCATTTCAATGATGTGATCAAAATATTTGGTTTCATAAAAAATGAAGAGGAACCATGTATTTTCAAAAAGATCAGTGGGAGCGCTGTTGTCTTTCTCATATTGTACATGGATGACATCCTCCTTATTGGGAATGATACTTCCATGTTGACGATAGTCAAAATATGGTTGTCCAAGGAATTCTCCATGAAAGACCTAGGTGAAGCATTCTTTATTCTAGGAATTAAGGTCTATAGGGATAGACCGAATAGGATGCTAGAACTTTCACAAAAGATGTACATAGAGGAAGTACTAAAGAGGTTTAGTATGAAAAACTCTAAGAGGGGATTAATACCCTTCAGACATAGTATTCATCTTTTCAAGAAGATGTGCCATAGCACACCTGAGGAAATAGAACACATGAGCAAGATCCCTTATGCTTCTACAATAGGGAGCCTCATGTATGCCATGCTATGTACACGACCTGATATAGCCCATGCTGTGAGTGTCACAAGCAGATATTAGTCAAATCTAGGTGAAGAATACTAGACTTCTGTGAAATGTATCCTTAAGTACTTAAGAAGAACTAAGGATATGATGTTGGTCTTTGGTAACGAAGAACTCCAAGTCCAGGGATACACAGACTCGGATTTCATGTCCGATGTAGATGATCAAAAGTCGATATCTGAGAGTCTGTTTGTGTGCAATGGTGATGCTGTCAGTTGGAAGAGTTTCAAGCAAACCATGATAGCAGATTCCACCCTAAAAGTAGAATATATTGCTGCATCAAAGGCTGTGAAGGAAGCATTTTGGTACAAGAAGTTTGCTACAGAAATTGGAGTAATGCCATCAGATGCCATTCCTCTATACTACGACAACAATGGCGCCATAGCCCTTGCTAAGGAGCCGAGGTCTCACCAGAAATCCAAGCACATTGAGCAGCGATACCACCTCATCCGCGATTACCTCGAGAAGGGATACGTCAAGGTCAAGAGAGTCAATTCCGCAGACAATGTGATAGACCCACTTACAAAATCGTTGGGACAACAAAAGATCGAAGCCCACCTTGAGAAGATGGAACTTAGACATGTAGCCAATTGACTTTAGGACAAGTGGGAGATTGTTAGATATATGTGCCCTAGAAGCCAGAATTGGCTGACACTTGTAATACACTTCTAGGGACAAAATTATAATTTTGACTATAATCAATAAAATGGATTATTTTCTATCACATATGTGTATTTAGTGTCTGTGATACATCCTTTGAGTTAATGGTAACGATAATTCATATTTTCAAGAGTTGAAAATTTAAGACATGAATAATCATTATTAACTCATAAAATGCTTCCGACCATAGGATCATCATGAGGATGGTGATTGATTTGGAAGGTTGGTGTACAATCACTTCTCTTTAGTAGATGAGTCTTGAGTCTACGGTATGGAGACACCGGAGCGAGAGTATAGGTACTCATTAGAGAACGAGGGCACTGAGCGTGACCACCTCGAGTAGTCATTAGGAAGTCTACCTTCTCGTCAATGACTGACTCGATGCTACAGTGGTGTGTCTGATTCTTTGATCTGAGGTGCATCGACAGTTCACCTTGAGGGTGTTATAGTTTGACTACACCATAACTCAGTCTCCTAGCCATTCGGAACCTTGAGGTGTATGTTGGCTATAGCATGTTCATTGTAGGAACTGGATTGCATCAAGATGGAATCTATCTACCTCGGTGGTAGAGGAGCAGCCCTATGATGATCATGAGAATCAAGTCCAAAAGTCCATGGCCATGGCAGAGTGAAATAATAGAAAGAGTTTCTATTTAGGTTTTCACATCGGACTTGAATCGAATGATTACATCATATGATAGAAACTAGGGTTTGACGAGTTCACCTTAACCCTAATCTGATCGGGGCTCAAGATAGAAGAACTTAATCACACAGGTAGCTACACCAAGAGGTTCGCATTCAGCTCTGATGGGTTGCCACCATATACTGCTAGGTGTCACTGGTGGATTTTGGGAGCAATTAGAATGATTTAGATGATCGATCATTCTAGCTGTTCGAATCAGAAGAGTTCTGATCCATCGAAAGGAGTTTCGATGATGTCGATGATAGAGATCATGACATATCCCATTACCATACAGAACTAAATCTAACTGGGTCACACAAATAAGGGTTTGAATCTGGTGATCATCAATTGAACTGATCCAGTTCAATTGATCTGAATGAGATTCAATTAGGTTCAAGAAAATCGTGCTAGCACTCGATTGAACCTAACGTTCTTCTTTTACTATCATAAATAGTTGTCCTGACTGAGCCAAAGGAGTTTGTGCTCGATCAGAGGCCTTCACTTGGTCTGACTGAAGCTTGTCCAGGTCAGAAAAGGGTTGTCTTATTTTGTAAGATAATACCTATCATTTTTGGTCACCTGCCATTTCTCGTCCTTTGACTTTGATCAAAAGTTGACTTTTGACTGGTCAAATATTGACCATTGATACTTTGACTTCTGTCCACATGTCATGCACCTATTGGAGAGCTGGTGGGGGCTTGTCCCCCTGTCAGAAGTTGGCAAGGAGGAGGGCACACGCCAAGGATGGCGTGCGCCCAAGTTTGAGGCATCCACGAGTCCCTGTCCCTTGGCGTGCGCCCAAGTTTGAGGCGTCCACGAGTCCCTGTTGGACAGGGACTCCATCTCCTTATTGGATTCTGATTAGACTCCTCTTAAGAACCAACTTTGATTGGTCTTAGGTGCCATCTAAAGATGAATCCAAGGGACTCTATTTCCACTAATCAAATTTAGATCTGATTTCACAAAGGATTGTGATTGGTTGGGAAGAAGAGGAGTTGGATCACGCATAGTCTATAAATAAGACCCTACGCCCAACTCAAAGAGATAAAACAATTCCCACACCCCAAGGCTGCCTCTCTCCTCATCCTCCACACCAAGTCCATCATCTCCCTCTCCTCTCCATGCCCAAAGTAGTTTGGGATCTCAGTTGGTACAATCTAGGCGAGAGAAAGGCGACAGAAAGCTAGAAGGCTACACTGCTACAAAGGACAACTGTTGATCTTCAAAAGCTATTTTGAAGATCCTCCAAATCAGATTCAGATCTGATTTTTCGAGACGTGATAGAGAAGAAGAGGATCTATAGATCTAGTCTGAGTGGATACCGATAGAGGCTAGGCACTTGCGTGGCTAGATCTAGAACCTTCCGCTGCTTACAGGATCATCAATGGGTAATAGGATTATCCTACATCAAGATAAATTAAATATAATTTAATTTATCTATATCTATATTTTATTATTAAAATAATAAAAATTAGATCTAAAATATCTCATATCTGATTCGAATCAAAGAAATTTTTTTTTAAAATATATCTCTTGATTCGATCAGATCTAAACGAATCTGATCTGAAAAATCAGAATTTTTCTTCAACAATGATCTATACTCGATAAATATTGTCATCCTAAGTAACAACGTATCATTTGGATGTGAACTATTTTAAGGACTAAACGACAAATCCTCCTTTGTCAAATCTAGATAGTCCTAAGGACTTCATCATAATATAGGAGTTTATTAAAAGACAAAAAAATTTATGATGAAAAATGCTAAAATAATTTTTATTAATTCATAATTCATATACAATTATAAAAGTATAGCTCAACCATTAATAGGCTGATGATTGACTTTGAGATACATTTCCAACATTAGCAATCTAATTGCTAATCGATCCTCCTATAATACTTGCACTAGGTCAAATATCAATCATATTGATTGTTTGACCACAGAATAATTCTAAATCATTGATCAACCATCCGATCAGATCGAGATCTCTTATACGTATGATTTCATAGGTTCAAACCTAAGCCAATAGCATAGGAATAAATTTTTGTACTAATCAAAGTGACCATCTAGCAATGGTATTCGATGGCCAAATAGATCGAATGTGTAAAGCAACATTGTTAGAACCCATATAGATATAGTTTTCATATAATTCATTCCCTTGACCTTAATGCTCATAGGATAACTCAGATTTTAATTGTTAACCCTGATTAGGTTATCCATATTGTATTTCAAAATATCAAATCCATCTCAAGGATTATCCTAGCCAAGATTTTGCTAAATTAAAATATAGTGATGCATTTTCTCCAAACTCTTGGAGTGGTCAATCTCATCTAATTAGGTTATCCACATGCATCTGGCCTCTATAGGTATCCACTTGACACTCGATCTAGGATGCTCCTCCTTTTTCAAGTCGAATCTTTAAGGCATATAATTAGCCTTTAGATTTGATCTAGATCGACTGGATCTTCCTTCTATTCTTCTTTTCGAATGCAGATTGGAATCGAATTTGATCGGATATGTTGGATCTATAGGATCTGCCCAACACCTTGTGCATGTAGATCTATGGAATGCCTATCTCCTTAAGTTTGAGGGAGGAAGAGAGGAAGAGGGATAGGGCATAAGAGAGTGGAGTGAGAGAGAGAGGGAATGGGGTTTTCTGGTGGTACAAGCTTTTGCATACAAAAGTTATGCTTGAGAGAAAAACTTTCTTGAGATCAGATCTCAAAAAGGGTTTAAATAAACCCTAGAGTTTTTTTTCTTTAAATCATTGACTTTTCAACTGCTTAAAGTAGAAGGATTCCTCCTTCTAGCATCCAACCACTCCATTTCTTATGTAGACAATTAGATCAGAGGGGGGTGCCAACTATTGGCGCCCCTTTGATGAAAATCCAATGGGGCATGCACCCCATCTGGATCTCATCTAGATGGACGTGTGCCCCATCTATCATGCTAACTCCAAGGGGCATGGCCCCTAGAATTTATCCAAATAGAAAGGGGGGGCATGCGCCCCCTCTGGATCTCATCCAAAGTTGGCATACACCCCTTTTCCTCTTATCCAAACTCCATTGGCATATGCCCCTGGTTCATATCCAGAAAGAGAAAAGGGTGTGCGCCCCTCTCTGCCTATCCATGCCCTCATGAAATCCATGCAAAAATGAGAAGGGGATACCAACCCTTGGTGCCCCATCTTTCTCATCCTTATCTAGTTGCCAGTGGGAAGATAAGATGGGTTAGCTTGGTTTAACTTGATCAAAATTCTATCTAATGGGTGGATCAAGTCTAAAGATTTAGGTTTAACCATGTGCTAGCACGGTGCACCTAAACCCAACAAGATTTCTCAAATTCTGACTTAATTGAAACTTCACAAGCTTAATTGATCAATCCAAGATCAAATTCCTTTGTTGTGTGATCCCATAGGTTCAATTATGTCTGATAGTGAGATATACCATGATCTTCATCATAGTATCATTGAAATATTTTTTAATAGATTGAAATAATATCAACTTACATCCATTAAGAATTATCGATCCAGAATGATCGGAGTGAGTTCTCATAATCTTTCAGTGATACCTAGCAGTATGTAATGGCAACCCAGCAGAATTGAATGATTAGAACTCTTAAGTGTAGTTACCGTGTAATTTAGTTCCTCTATCATGAGTCCCGACCAAGATGGAGATTATGGAAGCTCATCAATCCCAAAATCTATCATATAAAATTTTCAATTAGCTCAAGTCCACAACATGAATCTCATAGAAACTTCTTTCTATCAATTATCTTGATGTGGCCATAGACTTAAGGACTCAGCTTTTCAAATCCCAGAATTGCTCCTTATCTACTAAGATCGATAGATCCCATCTAGGTACACATCCTACTCCTATAATAAATCTACTGTAGCTAATAAGAGCATGATATTATCGTTAAGACATCATGTTTATTAGCTTAATTTTGACTTCTTTAAATAATTAAAAATACGTAGATAGTAGTGAGTCAGATTGAATCCACAAAGAAGATAGTATTTTAGTTTTAAAATCTTTGATTTTTATGAAAAAAAAAATATTTTAAAAATAAAGTTGAAGTCAAAAAATAAAATTATAAATAAAAAGTAGAATTTAAATGGTACAAAAATTTAAACTTGGTACTAAGATCTACTAGTTAGATCTCAGTCTCAGCATCTACTAGCAATAAAATAAAGTGCAATTAAAATAAAGAACAAGAATTTAAATTTGCAATTAAAAGTAAGAAGTATGAATTTAAAGTGCATAAAAAAAATTTGCATTAACTTAAAATTTATAATTTAAATATATGAAATAAAAAATTAAAAATAATAGAAAATAAATTATAATAAAGAATTGAAGTGGATCTGCATAGCCTTGTTGGGAAGATGATTGATGGACTTCTCTTCCTTTGTACTCTTCAGAGCATGCTCGCATCTTCTTCTTTTTCCTCTTTAGATCTGATCTTGATCTCATATTGGAGTCGGTGTAAAGATGGCATAGGAGACAGCTATATTTTGCAATACCTATTGCCTTGAAGCAGCCTTTAACCCAAGCATGGCTCCCACCCCATACCATCACCTCCTCTTGATTGAAGATAATTTAATTTTGGAGGTCTGGACCCCTTTAAATAGAGTAGGGAGACATCTGCTACTTGAATCTGAGTGGAAATAGGATTAAAATCCTTGAAATTGAGTCAAATAAGCATATCTGCTGTGAATACAAAGTCCTGATCCTTTCTAGCCATCGGATGCTTGATCAAATGGCTCCAAAAATACTTGCTAATCAGCCCAAATCTAGTTAGATTTAATGTGGACCATCGAATCACTTTGATCTAGAAAATCTAAGTCATTGGATCAACACCTAGGTGTTTAAATCATCGCTAGGAGCTTTATTGGCCATCCGATCATCGCCTGGAATGCGTGGAACCGTCTGTTCATGCACTGAAGAGATTAATCACTATCGAGAGCCTTTATCAACCATTGGATCAAAGTTTGGAAGAAATCAAACCATTGGATTATGATCAAAAGCATTTGGGATTGTCGGATTACACAATGGGGAGCCTGGCTTTTTGAATCAAAGTAGGATTAGCTCCCTGCCTTTGGATCGTGATCACAAACATCCACAGCTGTAGGATTGCGCCATTACTATAGCTGTGGACCACATGAATCGGGTGCATTTGAAGACCAAACCAATCAACATGCCCTACATCCTATGAAATTATCATTTTGCCCCTGTATGTCGTGATGAATTTTTTGTAAACATCTTAATGATCTAGATCCACCACATGGCATCTTCTGATTGGGCACCTTTTGCTGAGCTGGTGATCCATGCCTAGGTTTGTGGACCGACGGGCAGCTTCTATAATTGAGCTAGCTTGGATGGCATGCCGGCTAAGCTGGGATGCACCGCTTGAGATAGTTTTGACGGCTTGGCTGGGTATGCCAGCTTGGCTTAGTGAGCCGACTGAGCCGAGTCCAAGTTTTTTTCTTTGAAAAATCATATCTGGTCTGTTTTAACTCCGTTTTGCTCCAAACTTATTTTGTTGTGACAAAAAAAATAAACTCTTTCCATTGATAAATATATTTTCTAAAAATAATAAATAAAAATATTTAATTTTTAAAAATAAAGATAAATTAATTAATAAATTAATATTTTTATTGGTATTTTTATGGTACTTATCACACCCCCAACTTAAATTTTGCTCATCCTCGAGTAAAGAAAGAATTTAGTTTTAGATATATTTTAACTTTAAAGCTTTAAATTTTACCAAGCAATTTTTAAAATAGCCATTGATATTCATTAGTGCATAAATGAGATATGTCATTGGGATATTAATATTTATTAATAAAAAAATTAAGTGAAGAATATTAAATTTTTTTGAACTTTTTCTAAATTATCCCTATCTTTATCTTTGAATTATCTAAACTTTCATATGGACAAGTGTATTGCTACTTTCACCCTTCATTTATTAAACTTTTATTCATATTATCCACTTTTTGACACAAATATCATTACTTACTTAGGCATCTAGATCCGATTACTCGGTGGGATACCAATGTGCTCTCTTTTTTTTTAACATTGTACCACTATTGAGTGCCTTAACCCCTTAAACTTTCTATTTGATCCATGTAGCGAGTCTTTGGCCAATGACTCCCAAATCAGTTGGCTTTAGGGCACTAGATATAAAATATCCCTCGGACTTACTAGCTCAAATCAAACAGGCTACGAGTTAAGACTAGCTTTATAATGAGCTTCTTCATTCTTTCCATCTTTTGATACGAAACTCAATGCTTGCTTAGGCAAAGAGGTTCGGTTACTCAATGAGAAAACTTAGAAACTATTTTATTAATTTTTTTAATATGAAGAAATATATAGTTATCCTATACAAGCACATAAAAAGTAGATTTTTCTTTGATGCTAGTAGAAAAAACTAGAAGTGCTCAAAGAAAAATTATTTATATTCTAGACTTAACTCTTTATTGGATTTTCTTAATACTTGGTTCCTCAATATCTCACAAATTCTTTGATCTATGCATCAATTCTTTTTTAAAGTTTAACTCGATTCTTAAGCATAATCAAGTATCTAAATAGTAAATACTAATATCTTCGAGGACTTTGAAAAAATTTAAAATTTTAATTATTCTCTCTCCTAACTTAATCGACATTATCCTCAATGGTGAAGAAAAAAATAAAGGCTATAATAAAGAAAAGAAAAGAAAACACCTGACTCAATATATTTTTATAGTCCAGCATGGTTCTTGAAATTGACTCTCCCTCCAACTTATTCAAAATGTCCTAAAGAAATAAACTAAAAAAAAAATAGATGAAAAAATTAAGTATTGGTTTGCCTCCCAATAAGTGCTAAGTTTACCATCTTCAGCTAGACACAAGGCAGCTTACCTATTCCATATTAAATATTGGATTGACAAATTTTAATGATTTTGGATTGCCAATCTCAGAAAGACCATTTGTGATCCCATTATTGATGCATTCATTATTATTTATAGGAAGATAGTTTATGACCCTATTCTTAAACCCTTGTTTATCAAGAATTTCTTCTATTTATTCTTCTAAAATACTCATATATTGAGTTTTTGTATTAAGAGATAAGTTTGATTCAATGGGCACTGGAAGGATGACTAAAGATGGTTTTAATTTTGGAGGTAAATTAATATGATCTTATTTAAATAACTCTGTTGACACTTCATTACATGCCTCTTGGTTTTTATAAGAAGAACCGGCTTCTAGGATTGAAAGAAACAGGACTTTAGATTTATAGGTTTTAGATAAATCATTTATTCTCTTTTTTTCTATATCTATCTCATTCAAATTGAAACCAGCATCAGTACTAGTTCCTGGCTCAGGTTCTTCTATGTGGTTAGCTTCAGTACCAACCTGTTCCTTTATATTTTTATTTTAGCTAGCATCAGTACTAGCCTCTCTTACCCAGTCTCAGTGTGGATCCATAAGAATCCTATAACTTTTAAGTTTAGAAATTATTTTGGCATTCTCTAATTGAGAATTCTTAGGTGGAACATTAGATTGATAATTTAGTCTAGGTGGTTGGTAGATATTAGGTGGGTTATTTTTATGAATCGATTGGCACAATAATTGACTCAGTTCTCTCCTCATGTTAAACTCAGCTAATTATCTTATTTGAGCTTCTAGCCTGACGATAGATTATTATTGAGTTGAAATTAATTCTTATAGTTGATTAAATCTATTGTCAGCTAGATTGGTCTATTGAGGAGGTGAGTATGATGGTTGATTATAATATAATGGCTGGATTATTTTCCAACTATGCAACCCAAGAGGGGGGGTGAATTAGATTTTTAAAATTTTAATAATAATTTAAAGTTGTCAAGATTAAATGATGATATGCAAGTAGTGCGTGTGAAGCAATTTAGGTTAGATAAATATATAAAAAATTAGAAAGCAAGAATTTAATAAACTAAGAAAAGAAAGACAGTAAGTACACCATAAATAATAAAGATTTATAGTGGTTCGGTGCTTCCCTTGCACCTACATCCACTCCCTAAGCTCCTACTTAGAAATTCAAATCCTGTAAATATATTCAACTAGAATACAACATCGGTACCTCTGACTCTAGCTATCCCAAGCTAGCACACTTATTTTTTGGGTACAAGCCAACCCAATACACTCCGATTTAAAGCTCGGATCAATCCTCCCAAGTTTTGGAACCCCACCAAAACTTGAATCAAAACAATAAAGTAGAGTATAAGAGTTAATGACAATCAAATACAAGTTTAGCTCTCTTAATGAGCAAATAAAATCTTAAGAATGCTTTTCACAATAATGGAGAAAGCTTTTCTGATTTTCCTCAAGGTTGTTAGAGACTTGAATGAGCTCTTGAGAGGTTGGTGAACTTGAAATGAAAGCTTTTTTGCTTGAAGATGACTTTTGCTTGGGGCTGAATTGAATGTTATAAAATCTCTTATATTTTTTCTTTTTTATAATCTTTTAAATCTTCAATGGATGGAGGAGAGAATCCTAGACAAAATTTACAGCCATTGGAGACCTTAAAGAAAATATTAAAAGTTGCCAAAATGGGATAAAACTAGTCATTGCAGAAGATTTTCGTCATAGGGGTGGACCTCTGGCATAGGGATCGACCTTCGAGATAGAATCTAGAAAATTATCTATTCTATATTTTTGACCTTCGAAATAGCAGAAGTCGACCCTGGGGTCAACCCTTGACACAGAGACAGCATGCCAAACAGCTTGTTTCAATAGGGATAGACCTAGGGGTTGACCCTTTTGCTTCAAACTTGATTTTCTCTCAAAATATGCATCCAAAAACCATGAAACTACCTCTAAAGGATCAAAAATCTTCTATACTTGCTCTTGAGGCTCTCAGATCAAAACTTGATAAAATTATAATTTTGCTCCTAAAATATAAAGTCTTTTTTTAAGATAAATTCATTAGCAATCTCCTCAAATGCTTTGTAATCATCAAAATCAATTCTTGGAGCAACAATCTCCCCATTTTGATGATGACAAAATATTTGAGCATAAGCAAAAGTAAAGCATGTAGAAGCCTACATCACTTATTAGAATATCATATTTAGTTATTTGATAAATATTGCATAAAGAGCAGTTTGAAGATTATTTATGGTTAGACATCTAAATTATTTGTAAATGAGTTTGACTTATTCCTTTTGTTAATTTTATTTCAATTTTGCTTATAGCCCAATTTTATTTACTCTACTATCTCTTTTTGACATCATCAAGTAAGATCTTAAGAAATTTTAAAATTTAAAAAGAAAAAGCCTCCCCTTAAATTATTCCATATATTTTTCTGTTAGAAAAAGAGTTTATAACAAAACTTTTAATTAGCTTATATACAACATAGTGTTTATAGCATATCATAATAGAATTTTAGCTAATTCACAGAAGTTACATTTCACATCATTTAAATGACATCATCATATTTATATACACATATTTACATCCAAATGATATCATTCCACATACAATGAATCATAACATCAAGTCATCAAAACATATAAGTACTAAAGGTATCAAAAGCATTCATGAGAGTTAGGCCATCAAAACATACAAAATTCATGGATACAACTATCCATGACCCAAGAAGCCAATAGTACCAATACCATAAGTTAGATAAAAAAAATATAACCAACCATGACTTGATTAATAACTCATAGAAACAACTAAGAGATACTAGATCATTACCTAATACAAAAATGACTAAATTAGATCTAGTAGAGATCACGACTAGAACCATCTAATCATCAGAGATGTGATGGAGTGTGTCAAATGACAGATGTATTAAATTTAAAAAATTAAATTAAAAATTTAAAAGATTAAATTAAATCAAATGAATTAGCTCTTCTTTAAAAGTTTATCATTTTAAATTTCTTTCTTTACAAAAAATTAGCTTAAACTCAAATATCAAAGGCTCTCCCCCTTATCGAATAAATATGATTCTTTAAATAGATTTTCAAGTATGTACTTTTAAGCTTTAAGAGGATTAGAGCTTTTTAAAAATTTGAATAGTGAAATCAAGCATAATATTTAATTTATTATTTATTTATTTTTTAAAATAAATTTTAGTCAATTAAGCTTGAAAAAGATATATATTAGAAATGTATCGAGCAAAATAAAGATAGTATTAGAGTAAAAATGATTTTACAAAAAATTTTAAAGGTACATTAAAAATTCTATATTATATTCATATTTTTAAATAAGTTTTAAAATTAGAAGTATGTATCAAAATTAATTTGTTTGGAGTGAGAATATATTTCAAATTAGCTTTAACTCCAATTAGTTATCAAAAATGATTTGATAATTAAATCAATTAAATTTAAACTGAATAATCACATGAAGGCTTAAGTTAAAAGGATCATAAAAAAATCAAAGTTCATTATCTTTAACTCAAATTAATTAGAATATTCAGTCAAGACTAACTAGATAATATTTAACAAACAAACACCTTTCTCCTTATTTAACAAACAAACATCTAATACCAATAAATACCAAAAAAATCATCACATAATATTTTCTCCCCTTCTTTTTCATAATTATTGTTGGATAAATTTATCTTTTAGCTTTCCTTTTCCATTTTGAAAGAATACAATAAATTTAGAATGAATATTTCTTTTTTTTAAAATTTTATTTATGAATAACATGGATTAAAAACACATCTTCCTCTTTTTGAATAAAATAAATGCATTAAATAAAATTATTTTGCACTTCAAAGATTCAAGAAAGATGGAATATTTCAAAGATTAAAGATTTTAAATAAATCATTCAAAGAAAATTATAAGATATATTCAATTTTCTTGGGATCATCTCTTCTTTTCTTTTATTATTATATATGTACTAAGATCAATAAAATATAAGATAAATATTAAGCTGTCTGATATCAATTGATTAAAACTAAAGTCCTCTTTGAATATTTGATTTTAATAGTTTTTTTGAAATATTTTACTTGACATCAATATCAAAAGACTTAAAAAGAATATTTTTTTAAAAATTATTTTTCAAAATTAATCAATCTGAACAAAGCATGAATATTCATCAATAATCTTCTTTTAAGATAAAAAATAATTTTTTGATACTAATTAATTTTTAGAAAGAATAATAATATGATCAAAATGTGTAAAATATAAATAGTTGCTTAAAATGAATCAAATGATCAAAATCATTAGAATGCTCAAATAAAGCCATGAGATAAGTAAAGCACAATTGTTTATCCATGATTTTTCTTATTAAGTTCAAAAATAATTTTTCTTCTTATAGTCAAGAAAAAGATAAGAAGGATGGATAATTTTTAACTTAAAGTAATGAAATTAAATCTTAAGGATTGATCCAAAAATATTAGTAAAGGATAAGTTGGGAAAGAAGAATATTTAAGCAAAAAGATCTAGAATTTTCAATTCTCTCCTAATTTCATAAAATTTATCTTCACTCAAGGTCTTAGTAAAAATATCAATCAATTATTTTTCAGTACAAAAATAATCAAGAATTATGTCATTATTTTAAACATGCTCTCTTATGAAATAATATCTTATTTTAATGTGTTTTGACTTAAAGTATTAGATTGGATTCTTAATTAGATTTATGGCACTAGTATTATTATATCTTATGGAAGTTTTGTTTAGTTTAATATCAAAGTTCTCAAGTTGGTGCTTAATCCATAAGATTTATGCACAGTAACTATCAGCTATAATGTATTCGACCTTGGCCATAGATAATACTACCGAATTTTGCTTCTTGCTAAACTAAGAGATTAAGTTAACTTCTAGAAATTGGCAAGTTCCACTAGTATTTTTTTTATCTAATCTACATCCAGCAAAGTCTGCATCTGAATATCCAATTAAATCGATTGGTGAATTCTTAGAGTACCATAAACCTATGGATTGAGTTCCTTTTAGGTATTTAAATATTTTTTTATAGCATTTAAATGTGATTCTTTTGAATTAGATTGAAATCATGCATATAAACAAACACTAAACATGATATTTGGTCTATTAGCAGTTAAATATAATAAAGAACCTATCATCCTCTATAGACTTTTGTATCAATACTTTTACCTCCTTCATCCTTGTCAATCTTACATGATGGACTTATGGGTGTACCAATGGCTTTGGAGCTCTTTATCCCAAATTTTTTAAGTAGCTCTCTTATATACTTACTTTGGATGATGGAGATCTCTTTCTTTATTTATTTAATTTAAAGTTCGGAAAAGAACGTTAGTTCATCCATCATGCTCATCTCAAACTCTTCCTGCATGAGCTTAGCAAAATCTTGACATAAAATTTCATTAGTAGACCAAATATAATGTCATTAACATATATATGTATTACTAAGATGTCATCATGATCTCTTTTAGTGAAAAGAGTTATATCTACATTTTCTCTTGAAAATTCATTATTAAGTAAGAATTTACTTAATCTTTCATACCAAGTCCTAGGTGATTATTTTAAATCATATAATGCTTTGTTTAATTTGAAAACATGATTTGGAAAAGCATGATTTTTAAAACTGGAAGGTTGTTCTACATAAACTTCTTCGACAATATATTCATTTAGAAAAGTACTTTTAACATCCATTTGAAATAACTTAAAATTCATAAAGTATGCATAAGTGAGTAAAAGTCTAATTGCTTTGAGTCTAGCAACAGGTGCAAAGATCTCATCAAAATCAAATCTCTCTTCTTGATTATAATTCTTTGCAACTAATCTTGCTTTATTTCTAATTATATTTTCATTTTCATTCAATTTATTTCTATATACCCATTTTGTGTCAATTATTTGATGATTTTTAGGTCTTGATACTAAGGTCCATACATTATTTCTTTCGAATTAATTAAATTTCTCTTGCATTGCATTTATCTAATTATAATCTTTTCGACTTTATCTATGGTTTTAGGTTCAAAATAAGAAACAAATGCAAAATGATTGTATGCATCTCTAAGTGAAGAGCGAGTCTTACCCTATGTGTAGGATCATCAATAATTAGTTCTTTGGGGTGATTGTGAATATACCTTCATTCTTTTGGAAGATCATTTGTACCTTGAGATTATTCTTGTTGTCCTTTATCCTCATTTTCTTGCTTGTCTTCATGATCCTTTTCATTTTGAATTATTGAATCCTTTAGGATGATCTCCTTCATTCCTTCTATAAGAGAATCTGCATCATTAATATCCTTACTCTTCCTTGATAGAAGATCATTAGTCTCATCAAAGACAACATGTATTGACTCCTCTACTACTAAGATTCTTTTGTTAAATACTCTAAAAACTTTACTAGAAGAGAAGTAACTAAGAAAAATAGCTTCATCGAATTTTGCTTTAAATTTTTTTAGTTTTTCTTTACCATTGTTCAAAATAAAACATCGACAACCAAAAATATGAAAATATGCAATGTTAGGTTTTCTTTCTTTCCAAAGCTCATAAGATGTTTTCTTTAAAATCGATCTAATTAGGGCACGATTTAGGATGTAACATGCTGTGTTAATTGTTTCCATCCAAAAGTATCTTGGAAGGTTGCTTTCACATAGTATGGTATGGGCTATTTCTTTTAGAGTCTTATTTTTTTCTTTCTACCATTCCATTTTGTTGAGGTATCCTAGATGCTAAAAAATTATGACTTATTCTTTTTTCATCATAAATTTTTTTAAAGTCTTGGTTTTCAAATTTAGTTCCATGATCACTTCGAATACTTTGAATTATAAACTCTTTTTCATTTATAACTTTTTAATAAAACTTTAAGAAAACATAAAAAGTTTCATCTTTGTGTGCCAAAAAAAATTCATGTAAAATGTGAGTAGTTATCAATAATTACAAAACCATAACATTTTCCACCTCTGCTTGTTGTTCTTGTAGGACCAAACAAGTCCATGTGCAATAGTTTCAATGGCCTAGAAGTTAAAATAATATTTTTAGATTTGAATGAAACTCTTGTTTGTTTATCTAGTTGGCATGTATCACAAATTTCATCTTTTCAAAGTTCAATTTTGGTAAACCCATAACTAATTCTTTTTTGATAAGCTTTGAAAGTGAATGCATACTAATGTGTGCAAGCTTACGGTGCCAAAGCTAACTAGTCTCATTAATTTTGGCATTCATAGCTACTAGATATTGCATGTTTATTATAGAAAGATCATTTAAATCTATCATATAAACATTACCATGCCTATGTCCAACAAACTTAATGCCATTATCATTGGGACTAGTTACAATGCACAAAGAAGATTCAAAAATAACTTTGTAACCCTTATCACAAAGTTGACTAATGCTTAAGAGATTGTGTTGCAAACCATCTACTAATAAAATATTTTCAATATACTTGGAGGGAGTGATACCAATGTTATCTATACCGATAATCTTTCCTTTGCCATTATCTCTAAAGGTGATCATTCCTCCACTTTTAGCATCAAGCATGATGAATTGGAACTCATCACCAATCATATGTCTTGAGCATCCACTGTTAAGATAACATCTTCGATTTTCTTCTTTGGATGCAAGACACACCTCATTTTCATGTGCCATAAGGCATAGGTTAGCTTGTTTATGAGCTTCTTCCTCTTCGGAGCTTGAGTTGTTACTGTCACTCCATGTTACCACCATAGCCTTTTTCTTATATTTCTTGAGAACCTTTTTAAGTTGAGGACATTCAGACCTAAAGTACCCAGACTTCTTACATTCATAACAAATAAGGGGTTGCTTCCTGTCCTTTTCTTTGCTTTGCTCTTCTTTGGTAGATGGCCTCTTCCTCATCCTTTGTTTTCTCTTTAAAAATTTTTTGAACTTTTTTGTGATGAGGGCTATTTCTTCATCTTGTTCTTCATCTTTTATTTCATCGGATTCCTCATCTTATTGAGTGGTAGATTTAAGAGCCATTGTCTTCTTTTCTTGACATCTTCTTCTTGATGTTGTTTCATTATTAGCTCATGCATCATTAGTGATCCAGAAGCTCCTCCAAGGATAAAATATTTAGATCTTTGGCTTCTTGAATTGAAGTCACTTTGGCCTCCCATGTTCTTGGTAAAGACCTAAGAATTTTTCTCATAAGGTCACTATTAGAATAAGACTTGCCAAGACTTTTAAGACCATTTATAATATCCATAAATCTAGTAAACATTTCAATTATTGACTCATCATGCTCCATTTTGAAAAGTTTATATTTATGCACAAGCATGTAAATTTTTGACTCCTTAATTTGATTAGTGCCTTCATGAGTTACTTCTAATCTATTCCATATTTTCTTAGCTAATATACATATTGAAATGTGATTAAATTCATTAGTATCTAAAGTAGAATATAAAATATTCATGGCTCTTGCATTGAGTTGAGCCATTTTCTTATTAACCTCATCCCATTCTCTTTTGAATTAGGTTGATTCCACATCATCAATTATCTTAGTGGATGTGTGTGGTCCATTAACTATGATACTCCACATATCATAGTCAAGTACTTGTATGAATATTCTCATCCGAGCTTTTCAATAGGTATAGTTTGATCCATTGAAAAGTGGAGGTCGGTTTGTGGACTACCCTTTGGCTAGAGAAATACTAACTTGGATTGTCATAGATCTTTGGCTCTTGATGGTTAAATTAAAGTAGGACTAGAGCACCGAGCTCTGATATCACTTATTGTCTAGCTATGCAATCCAAGAGGAGGGGGATGAATTAGGTTTTTAAAATTTAAATGCTAATTTAAAGTTGTCAAGATTGAATGATGATATGTAAGTAGTGTGTATGAAGTAATTTAGATTAGATAAATATATAAAAGATTAAAAAGTAAAAATTTAATAAACTAAAAAAAGAAAGACAGCAAGCACATCACAAATAATAAAGATTTATAGTAGTTTCGTGCTTCTTTTGCACCTACATCCACTCCCCAAGCTCCTACTAGGGAAGTCAAATCCTCTAAACGTATTCAACCAGAATATAACGTCGGTACCTCCGACTCTAGCTATTCTAAGCTAGCATACTTATTTTTTAGATATAAGTCAATCCAATACACTCCAATTTAAGGCTCAGATCAACCCTTCCAAGTTTTGGAATCCTTTCAAAACTTGAATCAAAATAATAAAGCAGAGTATAAGAATTAATGACAATCAAATATAAGTTTAGCTCTCTTAATGAGCAAATAAAATCTTAAGAACGCTTTTCACAATAATGGAGAAAGCTTTTTTTAATTTTTTTAAGATTGTTGGAGACTTGAATGAGCTCTTGAGAGGTTAGTAAACTTGAAACGAAAGCTTCTTTACTTGAAGATGACTTTTGCTTAGGACTGAATTGAATGTTATAAAATCTCTTATATTTTTTTCTTTTTATAGACTTTTAAATCTTCAATGGGTGGAGGAGAAAATTCTGGACAAGATTTGTAGCCGTTGTAGATCTTAAAAAAAATATTAAAAGCTGCCAAAATGAGATAAAACTAGCCATTGCAGAAGATTTTCATCATAGGGGTCGACTCACGGGTCGACCTTTGGCACAAAGGTCGACCTCTGAGATAGAATCTAGAAAATTAATTTTTCTATATTTTTTACTTTTGAAACAGCAGAGGTCGACCCTTGGCATAGAGACAGCATGCCAAACAGTCCATTTCAGTAGGGATGATCTAGGGATCGACTCTTTTGCTTCAAACTTGATTTTCTTCTAAAATATAAATCCAAAAATCATGAGACTGCCTCCAAAGGATCAAAAATATTCTATACTTGCTCTTAAGACTCTCAGATCAAAACTTGATAAAATTATGATTTTACCTTTGAAATATAAAAAATCTTTTTTCAAGCTAAATTCATTAGTAATCTCCTCAAATGCTTTGTAATCATCAAAATCAATTCTTGGAGCAACATGGGTAAATTGATTAGGTTGATCCCTATTGTAGGCACAGTTTTGACATTGGAGCTTATTTTGATAATTTTGGATGGATGAAATTTGGATCCAAGCCTGAGTCTGTTGGGATATCCAAGAAAAATTAGAGTGGTTCCTTCAATCTAGGTTATATAAATTTGAAAAATAATCATTAACTATCTTGGAGTAGCCTTATATAGCTTGAACTTGTTCTTGGATATAGGGTAAAAATTGTGCAGCCAAGGAACATTCACTCACATAATGGATTAGGTTAGCACAAATAGAATAAATCTCCTGATAATTAGAGGATGGTGTGTGTTGTGTAGGAAATTGTTGACTTATGATTAGGAGTTGGTCTAATTTCTAGATAAGAAGGTCCACTTTATCTATCAGGTTCAAGTCAGTCTTAGAACTAGATTCTGGATATTCATAGATTCCTGTCCACTTTTGGTAGAAGGATAACGAAGCATAGTTGATTGAGTTTTTATTTAGGATTTCAAATAAGGCATAGGCTTCGTTCTCATTCTTGTTCATGAATGCACCTCCATAAGATGCCTCTACCATTTGTCTATATTGATCTCCTAAACCCTCATAGAAAGCTTGAGCAATTTGCCACTTAGATAGACTATGGTGTGGGCATTTTCTAATAAATTTCTTAAGTCTCTCCCATGACTCATGAATTTATTTTTCTGAAAGTTGAGCAAATCTAGTGATAGCTCACCTCATGGTGTTGGTTCGGCCTATAGGATAAAATTTCTTAAGAAATTCATCTTGTAATTTAGCCTAAGTTTTAATTGGTCTCTCTATTGTACCAAGTCAGTACTTGGCTTTATTTTTTAATAAAAAAAATAAAATTAGTCTAAGAGCATCATTAGTTAAATTTTAAATTTTTATCATAGAGTATATTTCTAAAAATTTATCCAGATATTTATATGGATCATCATTGGTATTCCCATAGAAAGATGGAAGCATCTGGATTGTAGTCGGCCTGATCCCATAATGGATAGTATGGATATTAGGTAATTGGATACAAGTCAAAGAGTTATAGATGGAAGGAATAAAATATTTCTTCATCTACCTAGATGGTTCTTTAGGATTTTCAGTCATTTAACTATCTAGTTCAAAATGGTTTAGTCATTCAATTTTATGATTGTGTTCAACTAGATCAAGTAAAGCGATCTCCTACCGTGCATGTACTAGTGCAACCTTATTGTGTGGTCCAAAAATTTTTCTTAAAATTTTTTTATTATTTTATAATTTTTTTAAAATTTTTAAAATTTTTTATATTATTATTATTTTTAATTTAATTTAATTTAATTTATTATTATTATTATATTATATTATATTTAATTTTTTAGAGGAAAAAAAGAAGAGAGAGAGAAGAATTCTAAAGAAGAGGTCCTAAGAAGTCCTAGAGCTGAGAAGAGGAAGAGGAATTAGGATTTAATTAGGTTTGATGTTGGTTAGCAATTAAGTTGGATAATCAATTCTGACTAAGAATTGTCCTAAATCTAGACAGCTCCTAACTGCCAAGATCATCTTCAAGCTCTCCAAGTGCAAGATCAGCCAATCAACTGGCTAGACAAGTGTAAGATCAGTGGAAGTTCCCCCATTGCTTGTCTTAGATACTAATTGTGCTTGGCTAGGTAAGCTAATGGAATCAATTATAAATCATCTTTCTTTGGGTCCAATCATTCCTGAACCATTTTTCTTAGACACCAGTTAAACTAACTAATCCTAACTCGATCCAACTTTTAGGGTTTATTATCCTAATGAGCTCAAGTTTCTAGGATCAATGTCTAATTGATTTTAATTAAAGGCTTAGATCAATGCAGGATGTTGGTTAGTTATTTATGGGCTAAGAAAGGATGATCAAATCTTCATCTTATGTTGTTTAATTAGATTATTGTCCTTAAGTTGATTTAAGATGAACAGGCACAATAACTTTCAGACAAGGAGTTCTATGCAACTAAATTAGATGCATGAAACTAATTAAACTTGAGGAGCTTATCTTGTCTCCAGCGATCACCAAAAAGAAAATAAAAATAAAATTAAATTTAATATGATGGATGCTCTAAGCAGTTAGAATTTCTAATCTTATCATGAAATTTTTAATTAGATTTAAGTGAATATTTTTTAATTAATTTAAAAATAAAATAAATAATAAAAGATTATTTAGGATTTATGATTGATCTCATCAAATAAGATTGAAAGCTTCCTCCTTGTCTTAATCTTTTTGTTCTTTTTTTTTATCTACAAAATAAATAAGAAAAAGTTAGTAAAAAAAATTAAAAATTTATTTATAATTTATTTTATAGAAAAATCAAAGAGATCAAAAATTTTAATATCCATGTCTTTTTCAGCAATGGTGCCAAAAACTTGATAAGAGCATGATGTTGTCGTTAAGTTACCATATTTATTAATTTAATTTTGACTTCTTTAAATAATTAAAAGCACGTAGATAGTAGTGAGTCGGATCAAAACCACAGAGAAGCCAATATTTTAGTTTTAAAATCTTTGATTTTTATGAAAAAAAGAAAAGAGTTTTGAAAATAAAGTTGAAGTTGGAAAATAAAATTATAAATAAAAATCAAAATTTAAATGGTGCATAAATTTAAACTTGGTACTAAGATCTACTAGTTAGATCTTAGCATCTACTTACAATAAAATAAAGTAGAATTAAAATAAAGAATAAAAATTTAAATTTATAATTAAAAGTAAGAAGTATGAATTTAAAGTGCATAAAAAAAATTTGCATTAATTTAAAGTTCATAATTTAAATACATGAAATTAAAAATAATAGAAAAAAAATTATAACAAAGAGTTGAAGTAGATCTGCATAGCTTCGTCGGGAAGATGGTTGATGGATTTCTCTTCCTTCGTACTCTTTAGTGCATGCTCGCATCTCCTTCTTCTTCCTTTTTGGATCTGATCTTGATCGCAGATTGGAGTCAGCATAAAGATGGCATAGAAGATAGCTATTCTTTGCAGCGCCTATTGCCTTGAAGCAGCCTTTATCCCAAGCATAACACCCATCCCATACCATCACCTCCTCTTGACTGAAGATAATTTAATTTTGGAGGCCTTTAAATAGAGTAGGGAGACATCTGCTACTTGAATTTGAGTGCAAATAGGATTAAAATCCTTGAAATTGAGTCAAATAAGCCCATCTGCCATGAATACAAAGTCCTAATCCTTTTTGGCCATCGAATGATGATCAAATGGCTCCAAAAATACCAAAAATACTTGCTAATTAGCCCAGATCTATTCGAATTTAATGTGGACCATCGGATTGCTTTGATCTAGAAAATCTGAGTCATCGGATCAATGCCTAAGTGTTTAAATCGCCACTAGGAGCTTTATTGGCCATCCGATCATCGCCTGGAATGTGCGGAATCGTCTGATCGTGTGCTGGAGAGATTAATCAACATTGGGAGCCTTTATCAATCGTTGGATCGAAGTTTGAAAGAAATTGGATCATTGGATCATGATCAAGAGCATTTGGGATCGTTAGATTGCGCAATAGGGAGCTTGGCTGTTTGAATCAAAGTAGGATTAGCTCCCTGTCATTGGATCGTGACCACAAACATCCACAGCCATAGGATCATGCCATTACTGTAGCTATGGACCACGTGAACCAGGTGCATTTGAAGATCGGACCAATCAACATGTACCACATCCTAAGAAATTACTATTTTGATTTTATATGTTGCGATGAATTTTCTATAAACCTCTTAACGGTCTAGGTCTATCACGTGGCATCTTTTCATTGGGTGCCTTCTGCTGAGTTGGCGGTCTACGCCTAGGTTTGTTGATTGATGGGTGGCTTCTGTGGTTGAGCCAACTTGGACGACGTGCCAGCTGAGCTGGGATGCACCGGCGGAGCTAGTTTCGAAAGCTTGGCTAAGCGCACCGGCTTGGTTGGGCGAGCTAGCTGAGCCAAATCCAATTTTTTATTTATTCTTTTCTTTGAAAATTCATATTTGGTCCATTTTGCTCCAAACTTATTTCATTATGACCAAAAAAATGAGTTCTTTCCATTGATAAATATATTTTCTAAAAATAATTAATAAAAAATATTTAATTCTTAAAAATAAAAATAAATTAGTTAATAAATTAATATTTTTATTTATATTTTTATGGTACTGATCAGCAGCCAACATATATTATAAGGATCTAAATAGCTAGGAGACCATATTTATGCATAGTCAAATTATAGCAACCTCACTATAAGTAGCCGAGGCGTCGTAGGTCAAGAAATCATTCACACTACCACAGCATCGAGAAGATCTCTAATAAGTAAGTAGACATCCATGTGATCTCTCGTATGGTCATGCTTGGTACCAATATTCTCTAACAAATACCTATACTCTTACTTAGTATCTCCATACTGTAGATTAGAGACTCGGTTTATTCTAAAGAAAATGATCCATGCACCGATTTAACCAGATCAATCACCATCCCTATAATAATCCATCTAAAAGGAATATGCCCTACAAGCCAATCAAAATTTATATCTTGATGGATTGTTCTTTTAATCTTCCCAACTCATATAACGATATTTTATAAATAAATAAAATGCATTTATATTTCATCACATGCTACATCTTATGTGTTTGTTGAGATTATGATGAATCCAATAGATTAAGGTAATGATTTTAGGGTTGTGATGAGATCATACCAGTAAGACCTAAAATCTTAAAATCCTAAAACCCTAATCTAGAATATTCCTAATTTTTGGATCATTGAGTCGGGGATCAATATTTTCGGTAAGACTATCACATTCTTTGTATGTTCGATGGAGAGGGATGATTGATCTCACAATCACTTAAGTGAAATACTAATACAAGGATATCGGTGCTCATTAGAGAATGAGTTTACTGAATTGATCAAATTTGAGAACATCTATGGAGTCTTGCTTGTCAAAAGATATTTTTCTTAGTGGGAGTTGTAAAAGTAGTCCTTCGATTTGAGACTGCCATAGAACCTTATATATATGAATTCATATTTTGGTTCATACTCATTTATGATTGAGTCATCTATAAGGTGTTTAAGATATGAGGGATTGTATATGAAGGTTGTGAGTAGGTCAACATGGAATCGATCACTCTTAGTAAGAAGAGATCGCATTCTACTTGCTTTAATCGTGTGATGATTCAGGTAGTATTTAATCAAAGCATAACAAAAATTAGAAATATTTTTTGTTGGGGATAAAATAGCTCTCGATGAAGTTCAATAAGATGTCTGATCTCGATATGATTGTATCTGGAGTTGCGGCAACCATGACCGAACTTCAACCAAGCTGTTCACCTACTCTAGTCCAATTTAGGAAGGTCGATCTCCAACTCATGTATGCTGGACAACCTTATCAACTATAATCATCAGCCCTCTTCCTATCATAGCAGAACCCACTAAAGAACTTCATCAAGTATCAAATCTTAGCATAGCCCGACTTTATCTATTAGCCGACCTTGAAGGCGACTGAATTCCATCACTGCTGATGATCTTACCAATCTCATTTCAAGAACATTGGCCAATTGGATTTCTCTCCAGTCGAACTCCACTCCAGTCAAATTCTTCTACCCTGCCTTATGGATAGTGGCCGATCTTGAAAGTAGCCAAATTTCTTCATCCTCTCTTGATAATTGCAGACCTAGTCAACTCATATCAAGCATGTCGATTGGATGAATTTGAGCAGTAAAAGTACCTCATCATCAATACTGAAGGAAAATCCTGATTTTTCGGACTAGGTTCGTTCAGATCTGATCCGATCAAGAGATATTTTTCAAAAATTTTTTTCTTTGATCCAAATCAGATCTGAGATATTTTAGATCTAATTTTTATTATTTTAATAATTAAAATAAAACATAGATAAATTAAATCAGATTTAATTTACCTTGATGTAGGATAATCCTGTTACCCATTGATGATCCTGTAAGTAGCGGAAGGTTCTGGATCTAGCCATGCAAGTGCCTGACCTCTACCGATATCCACTTGGGCTGGATCTAGAGATCCTCTTCTTCTCTATCACATCTCCAAAAATTAGATCTGAATCTGATTTGGAGGATCTTCAAAACAGCTTTTGAAGATCAGCAGTTGTCCTTTGCAGTAGCGCAGCCTTCTAGCTTTCTATCATCTTTCTCTTACCAATTGCACCAACTTAGATCCCAACTTCTTTGGGCGTGGAGAGGAGAGGGAGATGATGGACTTGACATGGAGGAAGAGAGAGGCAGCCTTGGGGCGTGGGAATTGTGTTCTCTCTTTGAGTTGGGCGCAGGGTCTTATTTATAGACTATGTGTGATCCAACTCTTCTTCCAACCAATCACACCTTTGTGAAATTAGATCTAAATTTGATTGGTGAGAATAGAGTCCCTTGGATTCATCCTATAGATGTGCCTAAGACAGTCAAAGTTGGTTTTAGGAGGAGTCTAGTCGAATCCAAAAAGGAGATGGAACCCTATCCAATAGGGACTCTTGGGCGCCTCAAACTTGGCGTGCGCCCTCCTCCTTGCTAGTTTCTAGGAGGGGGACAAGCCCCCACCAGCTCTCCAATAGGTGCATGACACTGGATAGAAGTCAAAGTGTCAATGGTCAATATTTGACCAGTCAAAGGTAACTTTTGACAAAGTCAAAGGACGAGAAATCAGTGACCAAAAATGTTATTGTTCTGACAAAATAAGACAATCCTTTTTTGACCTGAACAGCTCCAGTCAGCCAAGTGAAGGCCTCTGATCAAGCAACTCTTTGGCTCAGTCAGGAAACTATTTATGATATAAAAGAAGAACGTTAGGTTCAATCGAGTGCTAGATGATTTTTGAACCTAATTGAATCTCATTCAGATCAATTGAATGGATCAGTTCAATTGATGATCACAGATTCAACCCCTTATTGTGTTTGACCCAATTAGATTCAGTTCTATATGATAATGGGATATGTCATGATCTCATCATTGACATCATCGAAACTCCTTTCATAGATCAAAACTCTTCTGATTCGAACACTAGAATGATTTGTATCTAAATTATTCTAATTGCTCCCAAAATTCACCAGTGACACCAAGCAGTATATGGTGCAACCCATCAGAGCTGAATGCTGAACCTCTTGGTGCAACTATCTTGTGATTAGTTCTTCTAACTGAGCCCCGATCAGATTAGTAGGTTAAGGTGAACTCATCAAACCCTAGTTTTTGTCATATGATGTAATCATTCGATTCAAGTCGATGTAAAAACCTAATAGAAACTCTTTCTATTATTTCACTACTGCCATGCCATGGGCTTCTGGACTTGATTCTCATTGATCATCATAGGCTGCTCCTCTACCATCGAGTAGATAGATTCTATCTTGATGCAATCCAGTTCATACAAAATGAACAGCTCGATAAGCCAACATACACCTTTAGGATTCCAAATGGCTAGGAGACCGAGTTATGTGTAGTCAAACTATAACACCCTCAAGAGTGAACTACCGATGCACCTCAGGTCAAAGAACAGACACACCATCGCGATCGAGTCAGTCATTAATGAGAAGGTTGACTTCCTAATGATAACTCGAGTGTCATGCTCAGTGCCCTCGTTCTCTAACGAGTACCTTATACTCTCGCTTCGATGTCCTCTACACCATAGACTCAAGATCTCATACATCTACCTTATCCAGGATCAATCACCATCCTCTGATCGATCCTCATGGTCGGGAGCATTTTATGAGTTAATAATGATTATTCATGTCTTAAATTTTCAACTCTTGAAAATATGAATTATTATTATCATTAACTCAAAGGATGTATCACAGACACTAAATACACATATGCGATAGAAAATAACCCATTTCATTGATTATAGTCAAAATTATAATTTTGCACCTAGAAGTGTATTACAAGTGTTAGCCAATTCTGGCTTCTAAGGCACCTACATATAACAAATACAAGTTTGATTCCCAATACGAAATAAGCAACAGCTATCCTGCAAATAGTGAACTCCAGCGCTCCTTTGGGTTGACCTTGGGTATTGATCGAATTTTCAAGAACAGTTAAGACAACACCATGAAGAAGCTCTGAATCTCAGTACTTACCCATCTTAACTCTCAGTCAATCTCGAATCCCTATTTTCATGATTGATCTCCTCAAAGTTGTCAGAGATAGCACCGACAAAATCTAACCAATTATAGGTCCGCCGTCTATTGCCTGAAAGCCAACCTTCATGTTTGGCCAATCCAGTTTCAAGTTCTTCATCCTAACATGAAGTGCCCACTATCATACATAGAAGTCCCCAACCTCTCATGCGAACTCTAACAAATTAAATCCAACTACCTACCAGTCATGATAAATGATAGCCCACCCTCTGTAATAAACTCCACGTAGCTTGAACGACCTACTGACATTCTATTATGGATGTCACTATCATTCTGTTATGAGCTCCTCCTATATAAGAGACCCTTCAGATACGTCTTCTTCTCTAAGCTTTCTACTCTGTCAAAATTCTTCTGAGTACTTCATTCTTGTTGGTCAGTAAACTAACTTGATCATCGAAGGATCCTGCCAAAGCCACCCACCTCTGGTTTGGATTTTATCTAGTAGGTCTCATCGGCAACCTCATCTTTTTCTGCTCTAGCGAACTCCAGTGTTAGCACTCTTTTCTACATGAATAGGATTGGCGCTAGAGGAAGGAGGATTGAGCCCTTATTCTTAAAAGAGTATCCACTCGAGTTTATCTTCTTACCCTCTTCTTCAGCTTCCTAACTTTTTTCTTCCTCCGATCTATCTTGCATTTTAGCAAGATGCCGTCTAAGAAAACTTCGACCCGATGATCTACCACCTCAGCCACTAGATCCAATCTAGATCAGCCTGCTCCAATCACATCACCAGCACATCAACCTTTACTAGCAGCCATGGTAGATTTAGAGTAGTTCAACCTACTAATGCAGCAGGTTAGAGGCCTTACTGAAGTAGTGCAGGCCATGCAGCAAGTTCCAACTCTAGTTTAGCCAGAGAAACCATCACCGGAGTATCAAAATCTGGCCTAAGGAAGCCCAGTTGGGCAAGTCGACCAGTAACCCCTGGAAAGGGGAAGTAGAGGGTAGAGAGCTCTTATTTTGATCATGATTCCATCCCGGATCTCCATCCCCCTTCATCTAGCCACTTTTTGAGATTCATGATCGAGATGATATTCTTGATTAGAAGCTTCAAGAAATGAACCAGTGGATCGAAGAACTCCGCCATGCTGCCCCTACTCGCCATGATAATATCTACACTTATCCACCATTCTCTCCTTAGATCATGCAGGAGCCCATCCCTCCGAACATCAAATTCTTTCAGTTTGAGAGTTATGATGGGACCACGGACCTAATCGACCATCAAAAAGCCTTCAGGACTATGATGTTGCTTCACGGCTTGCCTGATGCTATCTTGTATCGAGCTTTTCCCTCTAGTTTGAAGAAAGCAGCAAAAAACTAGTACTCGGATCTAAAATTGGGTATCATTTATTCTTTCGATCAGCTGAGCCATCAGTTTGCGATTTATTTCATCGGTAGCTGGTGCCAGAGATAAGATTCGGACTCCTTCATCAATATCATGCAGAAGAAAAGGGAGTCCATTTAGGCTTATGTTAGCTATTTTAATGCTGTTGCTTTAGAGGTCCGAAATTTGGATCAATCAATTACTATGGCCATACTGAAAGACAATTTTCAGAAAAATGATCTTCTTTTCTCCTTGAAGAAGTATTCCTAGAACTTCACCAACATGCTAGCTCGGGCTGAGGGCTACGCCCGGGTTGAAGAAGCTTTCAAACTAAAGGACAAAGAAGCCGTAGGAGAATGATAGGTAGAAGAGCCTAGCAAACCCATCCATGTAGAAAAGTTGAGGGAAGCTTGGCCACGCTTTAGAACCCCTCCCGTGCATAGACAAGCCCGAACTCCACCTTGGGCTCGTTGATCGAGAAGCCCGAATTAGAGGGTGCAGCGAAACTCTCCTTCTAAAAGATTCTATAACTACTCTTCCCTCAATGCTCTAAAAATATAAGTACTGATGAAAATCAAGGAGTAACTACCAAGATCGGAGAAGATGTGATCTCGCTTAAGCAAGTGCAACCCTAATAAGTACTGTCTTTACCATCATGATCACGATCACAATACTGAAGAATGCATCCAGCTCTAAGACGAGATCGAGGAGCTCATTAGACAAGACTGACTGGATTACTTTCTATGACGTCGATCGAAAAGAAGGAAAAATTGGCTAAGGGCGCTGCCGCAGCCTGAGCCATCTTGAAGGGATGAACCATAAGAAGATTGGCCCCCACTCGCGATCATCAACATCATTTCTGGGGGACATTGGTAGGGGGAGGCCAGTGGATTAGTAGAGCCAGCAAAAAGGCAAAGGACTAAAGAACCCATCGCTTTTACTGAAAAGATGCACAAAGGGTTCAATTTCTGCATAATGACATGGTTGTATATACTTTAAATATTATTGATTATAATGTATGCCGTATTTTAATTGATAATGAAAGCTCTGCTAATGTTTTATTTTACAATATTTTTTTCCAAAATATCTATACCTGATGGTTGCATTGGACCAATAAGCTCTCCATTAGTGGGGTTCATCGGTGATGCTGTACTGATCGAAGAAATAATTACTCTACCAGTAGTGGCAGGTTAGTATCCAAAGTAGCTCAAGGTCCAAGTTGATTTTCTGATGGTAAAGGCTTCCTCTACCGACTATGCAATTCTTGGCCAATCTGATTTGAATGCACTTCAGACTGTGGTCTCAACTTACTATTTAAAGATGAAGTTTTCGACAAGACATGAGATTGGAGAAGTCAGAGGAGATCAAGTCCTGGCACGATACTGCTACACCATTGTCTTACAAAGAGGAAAATAGTTAGATCTTTGTTCGGTGGATGGATTGGATGCCCATGATGATTTGACTAAAGAGCGAAGAGAACCAATTGAAGACCTTATTGCAGTCTTTTTAAATGAAGAAAATGAAGACTATACTATTTAGATTGGCTCTAACCTAGGAGAAGAAGTCAGAAAGTAGCTCATTGCCTTTCTACGGAAGAATGTAGATGTCTTTGCTTGGGTCTCTATAGATATGCTTGGGATTGATGCTGAAGTAATAGAACATCGACTAGCTATCGATGTCAAGCACCGACCTATGAAGCAAAAGAAGAGTAGCTTTGTACCAGAGTGATAGAAGACTATTATGGATGAAGTCAACAAGCTTCTCAAGGCCAAATTCATCATGAAGGTATCTTATCCGAATTGGATTGCAAATATGGTCCTCGTCAAAAAGGCAAACGATAAGTGGAGGATGTGCATAGACTTCACAGATTTGAACAAAACCTATTCAAAGGATAGCTATCTCCTACCCAGAATTGAGCAACTAGTGGATGCAACTTCGAGCCATGAGCTTCTTACCTTTATGGATGCCTTCTCTAGCTATAACCAAATCCCGATGGCATAAGAGGATGAGAAGAAAATTGCTTTTATTACTGACTGTGGTCTTTGTAGTTATAGGGTTATGCTCTTTGAACTCAAAAATGTAGGTGCGATCTATTAGCACCTGATGAATAAAATCTTTAAGAAGTAGATCGACCGTAACATGGAGATTTATGTGGATGACATGCTCGTGAAGAGCCGATCTTCAATAAATCATATCGCCGACCTAAAAGAGACCTTCAACACTCTCCAAAAGTACAAGATGAAGCTGAATCCAACTAAATGTGCTTTCATAGTGACCTCAGGAAAGTTCTTGAAATTCATGGTGTGAGATGCGACATCGAAGCAAATCCAAAGAAGATCTGAGCCATCCAGAAAATATCTCCTCCAAAGACAATAAAAAAGGTCTAGCATTTAACAGAAAAGGTTGCAACTCTAAATCGCTTTGGTTCAAGATCAGTGGAACATTGCATGCCCTTCTTCCAAGTCCTCAAGCAGCCAAAGAACTTCTGCTGGACCCCTAAATGCCAACAAGCCTTTGAAGAATTGAAGAACTATCTTAGCTCACCTTCTCTTCTTGCCAAACATGAACTTGGTGAAGAATTATTTTTGTACTTAGCAGTGTCTTCTACAGTTATTGGAGCTGTTCTAATTAGAGAAGAGGCAAAAATTCAGAAGCTAATCTACTACATAAGCCAAGTTCTAAGGGGTACAAAAATAAGATATACAAAATTAGAAAAGCTAATCTATACTTTGTTGATTGTAGCCAGGAAGCTCCGACCTTATTTCCAGGGGCATATGGTCATACTTCTCACTGATCAATCCATCGAAGCAGTTCTTCATTGGCACGATACCTCAAGAAGAGTAGCAACGTGGGTGATTGAGCTCACTGAATTTGATATCAAGTTCCAACCTTGGCCATCTATTAAAGTTCAGATATTGAATGACTTCATAGTAGAATGCACCATCCCTGATCTAGCGGAACTTGAGCAGCAAGAAGCTTGTACTCTTAGTTTGCAGCTGAACTCTCTTGAAGAAAGAACAGATCTTTCTGAAGACTTCTGGGCTCTATATGTTGATGGTTCATCTAATACTTTTGGGGTAGGTGCAGGCTTGATTTTAATCAATCCGAAAGGAGTTATCGCTAAATATGCGCTACACTTTGAGTTCTTCGCAATCAATAATGGAGCAGAATATGAAGCCTTGATTGCTGAATTGAGAATAGCTAAAAAAATTTGAAGCAGACCATGTGAAAGTCTATAGTGATTCCTAATTGATGGTGGAGTAAGTTAATGGCAATTATGAAGCTCGGGAGGAAAGTATGAAGAAGTACTTGAAAAAAGTTGGAGTTTGATTTTGGCCTTTAGTAGCTTTGACATTCAGTAGATTCTAAGAGTAGAAAATACTAGGACTGATCTTTTGTCCAAACTAGCTATCTTGGCGCTGAATGAATTGCTAAAGAAAGTCTCTTTCAAAGTCTTGCAACACTCAAGTTCGAAGAAATTCAAAATAGTAATGCAGGTTGACTATGAGCCCAGCTGGATCGATTCATTAGTTTTGTATCTTAAAGATGGTATTCTTCTTAGAGATCCTAAATAAGTCTGAAAATTGAGAAATCAGGCCTCTCATTATATTCTATATGAAGATAAGCTATACAAGAGGTCTTACTTTTTGCCACTTCTCAAATACCTCCAACCATCTAAAGCTGAATGTGCCCTAAGAAAAGTTCATGAAGGTATATGTGAAAATCACCTTGGGACTAGATCATTGTCTTATAAACTACTCCATTACTGATACCACTGGCCAACCATGTAGCAAGATGCAGCTGACTATGTAGAAAAATATGATTGATGCCAAAAAAATACTAATGTTCAAAGGCAACCGACTTCCTAACTTACACCCTTAAGTGCCCAATGGCCATTTGCACAGTAGAGAATGGACATACATAGGCCATTTTTCATAGCGTCAGGATAGAGAAAGTTTTTTTTGGTGGTAGTGGACTATTTCACCAAGTATGTTGAGGCCAAACCTTTAGCCAAAATCACTAAAGTCAAGATGTAGGACTTCGTCTGGAAGTCTATTATATGCAGATTCGGCCTACCTCAGATTTTAATAATTGATAATGGGCACTAGTTCGGAGGGACTAAGTTTGTTAAATTCTATGAACATTTGAATATTTCATATCACTTTACATCTATAGCCCACCCTCAGGTAAATGGTGAAGCCGAAGTAACTAATAGGACTCTACTGCAAGGAATAAAAGCAAGGTGTTGACCCCATGATTAATTTTGATGATTGCCAAACTTTGAGTATTTAACCATATATTTCATGAGTGGATGTAGGTCTTTCCAATGGCTAGTCCAAGCTTTCCAATAGATAAAACTCACTCAAAAGCCACTCTCAAGTATAAAAAGAGTTAGAAAAACTTTTGGAATAAGAGATTAAGGATTTAAGAAAGAAAATCATTCAAGAAGAGAGTGTTATATTGAATATCCAATAAAAATAGAAAAGAGAAAGATTTGAGCTTCAAATTCAGAGGGCCTTCAAGAGTTATCTTCTACAATACTTCAAGCAAATCTCTCAGCATCAATTGAAGAGAAGTGAAGCTTCAAAAGAGCACATATTCAGCCATTTCTTCGAGCTTCAAAAGAGTTTAATTTTTGTTTCATGTTTTGTGCTGAATTTTCATATCTTATATTTTTATTTCTTTACAAGTTTCTTTGAAGAAAAGAAACTTGAGATGTAGGCTCGTCCAAGTCGATAATTGGATAGTGTAAAGATTATGATTGATGCTCCTAGGTTAAAACCAACTAAGTTAATAGTGAATCTGAAAAAACTATCGATGTAGGATTGTTGTTGGTGAGCATAACAAAATCAACTGGGTTTGTTTGTGATCTCGAGTCAAAAAAAAAGTACTATAATCTAGGGATTATAGGCAAACTCCCAAGGAAAGCTTGAAAAGTGGACATAGGAGCGGGTTGCTCCAAATCACTATAAAAATCTTTGTATGTTTGCATTCTATTTTTTGCTTTCCTTGCCTTCATTACTTATTTTATATATTTATGTTATCTAGTTAATTTTAATTTTACTGCAACATTATATATCCACCACAAATACTCAAGTTCTATTAATTAGAAGCATATTATAGATTTAAAGTTTAATTTGACCAAAATTTTATAAATCTAATTCATCCCTCCTCTTTGTAGGAACTAGATCTAGGATTTTAGGATTAGATCTTGAAACCTTTTCAAGATTAGGCAGCGGAAGATTAAAATCAATCAAAATTAATCTAAAATATCCTAAATCTAAGATCTTATTATATGATTATTGCATGATATTTAAATCAAAAATTAAAAATTAAATAAGAAAGAAAAGATTGATCATATCAACCTAGATCTATACTACATCTAATGCAGCTATAAAATAACAGATCGAATCTGTTACCTGAGCAAGTTAGACGTTCTAACTTACTGATCTAAGCTTGAGGATGAAGTCATGAGTCACATATGCATCCGATCTTTAAGAGTCATCCACACGAACCCACGAATATGATCAGAGCTCTTGATGCAGGAATCAACACAGTATGCTAGCATTATACTGATCTATCTTCGACGGTCGATCCGATGCTTTCTTCTTCGAAACATGGATACTTCAAAATATCAGAAGGAAGAGAAGAAGATTTTTAATACCTAGATACCTCTCAAAATCTCACAAAAAGGAAGAAAGAGATCTAGAACAAAAAACCATAGAAGAAGACCCTCTTCTTCTTCTTCATTCTTTTTCTAGACACCCTAATTTGTGTTTTTAATATCTCCATGACCCAGATAAATTTTTCTCTAATTTTTCTATACCAAAGAGAACTTTCAAATGTCTACAATCCAAAAGAATTTTAGCAAAAAAAATTTATTCAAATAAAGAGATATGTAGAGTCTAAGTTAGGTTAAAAACCTAGACTAGGAAGGACCAAATAAGGAAATTTGTTGGGGCGCCCAACTCTTGGGTGCCCCACCCTTTTTTCTGTCATGGACCAGCAAGGGAGGACACAAATAAACCCAAAAATGTGTGTGTGAGAGAGAGAAAAATAAGGGAGGTGGCGGCATGAAGGGGAGGGAAGGAGGACTTTAAGTTGACTAGGAATTCTATCTCATAGAATCCTAAGCGAAATTAACTTCCCCTTTTGACTTGGTCATGCAACAAATTTCCATATAAGAAATAGAAGAGAGAAAGAGGGCCGTGAGAAGCCTTTAGGCATGGAGAATTTCATATAAAAATACAAAGAGAAAGGGGTGGGGCGTGAAGATTAGGTGGCATAAGGAATAGGGAGTTCTAGTCACACTAGGACCTCTATTTTGACCTGGTCAAACAAGGTCTTTTAACCAAATAAAAATAAGAGTAATCCAATCCAATTAAATAAGGCCATAATCTATTTAAGGACTTATTTAAATTAGATTAAATTAAATTAAATTTTAATTTATTTTTTAATCAAATTAGAAAATTGGGTTGACCCAAGTCCTAGTTAGACTAGGACTAGTTCTTTCTTTCACTTAGCTTATCCAATAAACCAATTGAATTTGATTCAATCAAGTTCAAACTAAATCTAATTAAATCATATTTAATTAAACTTAATCTCAGCCCACTGACTTAATCAAATTAAGCCAATTAGCAATCAAATTGCTAATCGATCCTCCTGCAATACTTGCACTAGGTCAAATATCAACCTTATTGATCGTTTAACCCTAAAATAATTCTACATCGCTAATCAACCATCCAATTGAAATATGAATTCTAATGTGTGTGATCTCATAGGTCTGAACCTAAGTCGGTAGCACAAAAATAAATTTTAATATCAATCGAAGTGACCATCTAGCAATGATATCCGATGGTCGGATAGGTCGAAGGTGCAGAACACCATCGTTAGAACCCATGCGGATATAGTTTCCATATAATTCATCCCCTTGACCATAATGCTCGTAGGACACCTCGAAGTTCAACTATCAACTTTGATTAGGTTGTCCATATTATATTTCAAAATATCAAATCCATTTGATGGATAATCCTGGCCAAGGTTTTGCTATATTGAAATATAGAGATATATTCTTCTCCAACTCTTGGAGTGGTTAATTCCATCTTGATCACACTCTGACTTTGCAAGTACTTGATTATGCCTAGAAGTCTTTCATTGCTGAATTAGAAATTTAATTAGTCTGGTACCAAAGCACAATGAGTTGCTTGCAAGTCACTAAGGTGATTTTAGGTCTAAGGGATACTTATACCTATATCCCATCAAAGACATTCTCGATAGTCAAATACTCTAAAGTTGATCATGTTCAGTGATGATGTACCCATACATCTCATCTGTATGTCATACCAGTGTCTCCACACTCCTTGTTTAAGAGGATAACCAACCTATATGGCATATAGCGACCTATGCTCGATAGACGCTATCATCCTAAATAACAACCTATCATTTGGTCATGAATAAATTTAAGGACTAATTGATAAATCTTCTCTTTATCGAAATTAAATAGTCCTAAGAAATTCATCACAATAATGGAGTTCATTAGAAGATGTAAACTTATGATGAAAAAGATGTCAAAATTTTTTATTAATTAATAAATCAATTACAATATCTCAACCATCAATAGGATGATGATTGACTTTGGAACATAATTTTCAACAACTCCCACTTGTCCTAAAGTTACTCGGCACAGTATCTAATACCCATCTTCAACTTATGATTGTCAAACTTTTTGATTTCCAAGGCTTTAGTGAAGGGGTCGGCTAGGTTCTCCTTTCCATCGATCTTCTGAAGGTCGACGTCATCACAATCCATGATCTCATGGACCAAATGGAAGCAATGTAGAATGTGCTTTGTCCACTGGTGTGTCTTCGGTTTCTTTGCTTGAGCTATGGCGCCAGTGCTGTCGCAGTAGAGCCGGATTGGACCATCAATGGAGGGTGCTACTCCAAGCTCGATGATGAATTTTCTTAACCACACAGCTTTCTTTGCTACATTTGATGCTATCATGTACTCTGCTTCACAAACAGAATTAGCCACTGTATGCTGCTTAAAACTTTTTCAGTAGATGGCTTCAGCATTTAGAGTAAAGATATATCCCGACATACTTTTACTATCATCATGGTCAGATTGAAAGCTGGAGTCTGTAAATCCTACAAGTTTTAGATCTAACTCATGATAAACCAACCATTGGTCCTTAGTATTTTTCAAATACTTAAGGATGGTTTTAACCACCTTCCAGTGATTTTTTTTAGGGTCAGACTGGTATTTACTCATTACTCTTAGTGAGTATGTCATATCTAGTCTCATACATATCATTGCATATATAATAGACCCTACTGTCGAAGCATATAGGATTCTAGTCATATGCTCTTGTTAGATATGTATGCCCTAGAAGCCAGAATTGGCTGACACTTGTAATACACTTCTAAGGACAAAATTATAATTTTGACTATAAATAATAAAATAGGTTATTTACTATCACATAAGTGTATTTAGTGTCTGTGATACATCCTTTGAGTTAATGATAATGATAATTCTTATTTTCAAGAGTTGAAAATTTAAGACAAGAATTTTTATTATTAACTCATAAAATGCTCCTGACCGTAAAATCATCAAGTGGATGGTGATTGATCTGAAAGATTAGTGTACAATTGCTTCTTTGTAGTAGATGAGTCTTAAGTCTATAGTGTAGAGACACCAGAACGAGAGTACAGGTACTCGTTAGAGAACGAGGGCATTGAACGTGACCACCTCGAGTAGTCATAAGGAAGTCTACCTTCTCATCGATGACTGATTCGATGCTGCAATGGTGTGTCTGGTTCTTTGACCTAAGGTGCATCGGCAGTTTACCTTGAGGGTGTTATAGTTTGACTACACCATGACTCGATCTCCTAGCCATTCAAAATCCTGAGGTGTATGTTGGCTATAGCATGTTTATTGTAGGAATTGGATTGCACCAAGATGGAATCTATCTACCTCGATAGAAGAGGAGCAGCCCTATGATGATCATGAGAATCAAGTCCATAAGCCCATGGCCATGGTAGAGAGTGAAATAATAGAAAGAGTTTCTATTAAGATTTTCACATCGGACTTGAATCAAATGATTAAATCATATGATAGAAATTAGGGTTTGATGAGTTCACCTTAATCCTAATCTGATCAGGGCTCAAGATAGAAGAACTTAATCACACAAGTAGCTGCACCAAGAGGTTTGTTTTTCAGTTTTGATGGGTTGCCACCACATGCTGCTAGGTGTCACTGGTAGATTTTGGGAGCAATTAGAATGATTTAGATGATCGATCATTCTAAGTTGTCTGAATCAAAAAGGTTCTAATCCATCGAAAGGAGTTTCAATGATGTCGATGATGGAGATCATGACATATCCCATTACCATACAGAACTGAATCTAACTGGGTCACATAAACAAGAGTTTGGATCTGGATATCATCAATTGGACTAACCCGTTCAATTAATTTGAATAAGATTTAATTAGGTTCAAGAAAATCATGCTAGCACATGATTGAGCCTAACATTCTTCTTTTTCTATTATAAAAGTTATCTCGACTGAGCCAAATGAGTTTGTACTCACTCAAGTACCTTTACCTAATCTGACTAGAGCTTGTCCAAGTCAGAAAAGGGTTGTCTTAATTTATATTAAATTTGAGATAATACCTGCTATTTTTCGTCACCTACTAATTCTTGTACTTTGACTTGGTCAAACATTGACTTTTGACCCTTGGACATCTGCCCATGTGTCATGCACTTATTGGAGAGAAGATAGGGGCTTGTCTCCTCTTTGAAAATTGGAAAGAAGGGGGTGCATGCCTAGGATGGCGTGCGTCCATGGATAAGGATGTTGGAGTCTCGTACGGATGGAACTCTAGGTTGCTTCTTGATTTCTACATAGGTGGCCCTTGGGTATCTACTTTGACCAGTCTTAGGCGCCATCTAAGAATGAACCTATGGGTCTCTCATCTAATTAGATCAGGTGATGTCATCTCACCAATCAGATTTAGATCTGATTGCATGAAGCAACATGATTGGCCAGGGTGATGCAGCACTGCATGGCGCAGCAGAGTCTATAAATAGACCCTATCTGTGTCCGCTTCTAAGAACTCTTCATCTTAGCTACACCCCAAGGCTGCCCCTCTCCCTTCTCCATGCCACCATCGAGCCCTCTCTCTCCTCTCCACGCCCAAGAATGTTGGGCCTTCAGATTAGTGTGAGTCAGGCAAGAAATGGCTGACGAAAAAGGAAGAAGGCATCACTACTGTAGAGATGATGGGTGATCTTTAGAAGAACTTTTGAAGATCCTCCAAATTAGATCTAGATCTGATTTTTGAAGAAAAAAAAAGAAGGAGAAGATCTCTAGATCCAGCTTGAGTGGATACCGGTAGAGCCCAGGTGCTTGCGTGGTTAGATCCAGAACCTCAGGGCTTCGGTAGGATCATCAACGGATAATCAGATTATCCAAAATCAAAGTAAAATTAATTCAAAATTAATTTTATTTTATTTTTTTATTTATCAAATCATAAAATTAGATCTGATTAGGATCTAAGAGGTATTTTTTTTTTGAAATATGCCTCTCGATCTAATCAGATCTAAACGAACCTGATCCGAAAAATCAAGATTTTCCTTCAGCTCTCTCTCTTCAAGAGTTGTTGGACAATCCTTCTTAAAGAGAGAAATTTCTTGGCCAATCGGAAGATGGCCCCTTTTGAAATTCTCTAAGCTGAACCTCTTCAGCATAGTTTCTATGTACGTGAATTGGGATATACCAAGTATCCCTTTAGATCTATTCCTATAGATTTTCATCCCTAGGATGTAGGATGCTTCACCCAAGTCCTTCATGAAGAACTGTGATGACAACGAGACTTTTATTCTTTATAGTACAGGGCCATCATTTTCGATTAGGAGAATGTCATCCACGTACAAAATAAGAAATACCACTACTGGATCATTTGCCCATTTGTAAATGCAGGATTCTTCTCCATTCTTAACAAAGCCATACGTTTTGATCACTTTATCAAAATGCATATTCAAACTTTGAGTTGCTTGCTTTAATCCATAAATGGATCTCTGAAGCCTGCACACCTTGGACTCATCTGTGGATGTGAACCCCTCAGGTTGTATCATAAACAGCTCTTCGGTTAGCTCTCCATTTAGAAAAGCCATCTTCATATCCATCTGCCAGATCTCATAGTCCAGGTGGGTAGATATTGCAAGCATTATCTGAATGGATTTGAGCATTGCCACTGGGGAGAATGTCTTGTTATAGTCAATACCATAACATTGATGATACCCCTTGGCAATCAGACAGGCTTTACGGGTCTCCATCTTTTTGTCTGTGCAACTTTTCCATTTGAATACCCATTTACACCTAATGGATTTAACCCCTTCAGGTGGGTCAACTAATGTCCATACATCATTGACCTTCATGGAATCCATTTTGGATCTCATGGCTTCTAGCCATTTCTCAGAGTCGAATCTCTACATCGCATCTATATAAGTGATCGGGTCCTCATCGTTCTCATCGAGTTCGATGGGATCACCATCTTGGATCAAGAATCCATCTGTCTGAATGGCACGGTACTCTATCGAATCGCCTTAATGCTATGGATTTACTAGGCTTCGGATCTAATCTGATCAAATCTGACTTAGGTTCAACATTCTATGCTAGACTTTCTACCTGTTGAACTTAATCAAGTTCAACCTTGGAGGCAACAGTTCCTTCACTAAGAAACTCCTTTTCCAGAAAGGTTGTCTTAAGGTTGACGAATACCTTTTATTCATCAGCATGGTAGAAATAGTATCCTTTGATCTCTTTTGGGTACCATATAAATACGCACTTGTCAGACCTTGGTCTAAGTTTATTTGTAATTATCCGTTTGACATAAGCCAGGCACCTCTAGACCCTGAGGTGTGAAAGTGCTGGCTTACATCATGTCCATATCTCATATGGAGTTTTAACCATAGATTTACTTAGAATTCTATTTAAAAAATAGTAAGCCGATTCGAGTGCATATCCCTAGAGGGATATCGGCAAGCTGACAAAATCCATCATGGATCGGACCATGTCTAACAGAGTCCGATTCCTCCTTTCAGATACCCCATTATGCTGTGGTGTTCCTGGAGGAGTCCATTGGAAGAGAATTCCATTTTCTTCTTGATATGTGAGAAACTCACCATAAAGGTATTTTCCTCCTCGATCAGATTGAAGAGTTTTAACACTCTTTGCAGTTTATTTTTCTACTTCACTTCAGAATCGTTTGAACATTTCAAACAAATTTGACTTATGTTTCATCAGATAGACATATCCAAATTTAGATAGATCATCTATGAAAGTGATGAAGTAGACATATCCACCTTTGGCACTAGTACTTATTGGTCCACATACATCAGTATGTACTAGTCCGAAGAGTTCAATGGCTCTCTCACCTTTTTCAGTAAAAGATGACTTAGCTATTTTACCAAGAAAATAGGATTCATAGGTTGGAAGCGATTCATAATCACTAAGTTCGAGGATACCCTCTTGAGCCAACCTACTTATCCTGTTCTTGTTTATATGACCCAGCCTATAGTGCCATAAATAGATATCTATCACATTATCTAATCTAGGATGTTTGCTAGTTGAATAGACTATATTAACAGGTTGTGATAACATATATATGCCATTATTCAATTATCCATAGAAAGTAGTAACACCATTCACAATGACATTACAAACTTATTTCTTTATTGAAATTTCATAATTGTTCATGGCCAAAAAGCCTACAGAAATGATATTTAAAAAGAAACTAGGATAGAAATGACAATCACTAAGAATAATGGTATGAAATTCAAATACAAGTTTCAAAATTTCTAAAGTTAGAACTAGAACTGATCTTCCATCTCCAATGTTTAGGAATCTCTCATCTTGCTGGAATCTTCTACTGACCTGCAATCCCTATAATGAATTGCAAATATGATAAGGACTTTTGGTATCTAATATCCAGTTAGTAATATCACACATAGAGAAATTGCAAGGAGTTATCATATAAATACATTGCCCAGCAATAGCTTGCTTCTTCCTCTACCTGTTCGAGTCTAGGAAGGCAATGTACTGAGGACAGTTCCTCTTTCAGTGCCTCCGCTTCTTGTAGAAGAAGCATTCGGTTTGACTCTTATCGAACTTGATTTTTTGGATCTGAGCCTGCATAGATGTCCTAGCCTGAACATGCACCTTCTTGGCTTTCTTCTTCTTGTTCTTCTTTCCTTTTCCAAAGGATCGAGAACGAGAAGACAAACCTCCCACTAAGTTCATCAACTCTTTATGGAGCTGGTGATCCTTCTTAAATTTCTGAAGTAACCCCAGTAATCCATGGTAGTCAACTTCAGGCTTTGACATTCTATAATATGTAAGGAATGGGAGATAAAATTTGGACAGTGAGTTCAGTATTGCATCTTTCTTAAGTTGTTTGTGCAAGAAAAAGCCGAGCTTGTTTAAGTACTCTATCAGCTCGATCATGTACAGTACATGATCAGTGAAAGAGGCTCCATCCTGCATTCTGGTGTTGAAGATGGCGCAACTAGTCTTATGCCTCTCAACGTCATCGGGTGTACCAAAGAATCCTCCAATACTTGGAGCATTTCATTTGGCTAAGCTGTCTCAAATCTGTGATTGAACTCATCGCTCATTGCAGCCAGCATAATACAGCGCACTATGGTTCGATCACTGAGCCACTTCTGATAAGTGTCTCTGACTATTCCTCGTGCATTGGCAGCTAGTTCCTCAGGTGTAGGATCCGTCAGCACATATAGGATCCGTTCATGCTCCAGGACAATCTTTAACTTTTGGTACCAGCTACTGAAGTTGGATCCCACTAACTTATCATTGTCCAACAATGATCGAAGCGATAGAAAAGTGGCCATATTTGCATAAAAAAAACATAACCTAATCAGTAATTGATTTATTAAATCTAGAGATTTGAACTTTAATCAAAAGGATCTCCCACTATTTTATTCGAATTGATAGCCTCTATCTTTAATTTGAAGAATTATCCGAATTTCTTAGTGGATACTAGAATCCACATAGACTGTACATAAGTCCAACTTTGGTTGACCCATCCATGTACATCTAAGGGTAGGTTCATAACCAATTATTTCTTCAAATAATTTTTAGTAATTAAATTTTGCCTCAGGCCCTGATCAGTTGGCTTTGGCCTTCTCAGAAAAAGATCCAGTTAGGTCCAACTATTAATATGACCATACTTGGCCCATCCAACCAATGAATGATCAGGCCCAATTTTGATTGGCCCATCTGACCACCATTTAGAAAGATGTATCCAAGAGATCATATAACGAATGATAATTCCATCAATTGATGAGCACCAGACCTTTGAGCCTCCAATGATTATCCAAATGATGGACCCGTTATCATCTACTTCATGGGAGGCTATGATCAAGTTATCATATAACTATTTCATTTTAGAAATCTAATAATTTTAGAAAATTTATTTATAGAAGTGAGTAGGTCAGATTAACCAGCTTGTCATGATCCTCCTACTGGCTTCACCAAGTCAGCTTAAGGGAGACCACTAATAGGCTGGTCTAGGAGCACCTAAATCAGTCACACTAATTTACCTAGTTGACAAGGGTCAACTCAAATTGTCAAGTGATCTTATCAAAACTCAATCTCACCAAGAAGGCTAGGTAAGTGAGATCGGTGGAAGGGTCTGCCAAAGCTTACCTTAGACACCATCAAAAATGATCAGATAAACGAGCTGCCAATTAAAAACCACCGATCGTATGTGCCAAACTTACCTTAGATACCAACTAGTTTAATTAGTTTTGATTAGATTAACCTAACAGTTCGAGCTAGATCTCTTAGCCAAGAATCAAGTCCATTTAGCTCTTGTTAAAGACATGGACTTGACCAACTACAGCTAGTATAATTGATCTAGAGAATCCTTGACCTAATCTAAGACAACAATTGATTAGATTTAGTCAATTCTCTAATTAAGTCTATTCTTTAATCTAACCCTAGGTCTAACTCAATTAATGGACCTAATCCTCACTGACCGATTAACCCAATGTGTTATGATTCATATCATAGGATCTTCAATTTACAATCCTAGAACCTAATCAAACAACTTCTTAATTCTTAATTAAGTTTTGATATGAGGGTTGGGATTTGGCTTTTCAAAAATAATTTTCATGTTTATAAAATATTTTTACAACATGGTTCTATCAATCAAGTTGCATGTTTGATTCATAATCAATATCCAAGTTAAATAAACATAAAACTACTTTAGATCTAATCTAAATAAATTCATGTAATTGAAATAGTTTCAATAATAATCAATCATAAATCTTCCTAGATCAAATCTAATATATTTATGATGATTGAAATCAGATTAAAATATTTTTAATCAGATCATAAAATGTAGGACCGTAGCCCCTAACCACTCTTCTAAAAGGCAAATGCCTATTAGGAGGGGTTTATTAGCCTTTATAAGGTGCACTAGAACCTTGCGTCTATAACATGCTACGGGTGGGCCTAAGGGCCTTCATACCTGAGTCGACCCGCATCAAGCCAGATTGACCTTAAGCGGCAGGTTGGGCGATAATTTTCATTTAATTCCTACCCATCAGGGGCTGATTGACCCTCTAAGTTGACGCCCGAGGATGTTATCATGTCAACAGCCACCCTCCAAATGGCAATCCCTCCTTGGGTCCCATCGGATGTGCACTAATGCTTAGCCAACAATCCCCCCCAGCGACACCCAGGGGGCCTGCCAAGTTTCAAACCTGCAACCTCGCTCTGATACCACCTATAGGACCATAGCCCCTAACCACTCTTCTAAAAGGCATATGCCTATTAGAAGGAGGGGTTTATTAGCCTTTATAAGGTGCACCAGAACTCTGCAACTATAATGTGCTGTGGGCGGGTCTGAGGGTCTTCGCACCTGAGTCGACTTGCATCAAGCCAGATCGACCTCAAGAGATAGGTTGGACGGTCATTCCCATTTAATCCCTACTCATCAGGGGTTGATGGACCCTCCAGGTCGACCCTCGAGGATGTTGCCGTGTCAATATGAAGGAAAATCTTGATTTTCCAGACCAGGTTCGTTCAGATCTGATCAGATCAAGAGATATATTTTAAAAAAAATTTTCTTTGATCTGGATCAGATCTAAAATATTTCAGATCTGATTCTTATTATTTTAATAATTAAAATAAAATTGGATAAATTAAATCAAGTTTAATTTATCTTAAAGTGGATAATCCTATTACTCGATGATGATCCTGTGAGCAGCGAAAGGTTCTGGATCTAGCCACGCAAGTGCCTGGCCTCTACCAGTATCCACTCGAGCTGGATCTGGAGATCCTCTTCTACTCTATTATGTCTCTAAAAATCAGATCTGGATCTGATCTGGAGGATCTTCAAAACTCCTTTTGAAGATCAACAGTTATCCTTTGTAGCAGCACAGCCTTCTAGCTTTCAGTCGCCTTTTCTCTCATCTCGATTGCACCAACCAAGGTCCAAAACACTTTTGGACGTGGAGAGGAGAGGGAGAAGGTGGGTTTGGCATGGAGGAAAAGGGGAGAGGCAGCCGTGGGGCATGGGATTTCAATTCTCTAATCTTAATTTGAGTTGGGCGCAGGGTCTTATTTATAGACTGTCTATGAACCAACTCCTCTTCTTCCCAACCAATCACAACTCTTTGTAAAATCAGATCTAAATCTGATTGGTGGGAATAGAGTCTCCTGGATTTCTCCTTAGAGGGTGCCTAAGATTAGTCAAAGTTGGTTCTTAGGAGAACTCTAATCGAAATCCAAAAAGGAGATGGAGTCCCTATCCAACAGGGACTCCTGGGCGCCTCCAACTTGGGCACACACCAAGGGTGGCGTGCGCCCTCCTCCTTGCCAGGTTCTGGTAGGGAGACAGGCCCCCACCAACTCTTCAATAGGTGCATGACACGTGGACAGAAGTCAAAGTGTCAATGTCAATGTTTGACCAGTCAAAGATCAACTTTTGACCAAAGTCAAAGGACGAGAAATGGTAGGTGACCAAAAATGGTAGGTAATGTCTTACAAAATAAGACAACCTTTTCTAACTTAGACAAGCTCCAGTCAGACAAAGTGAAGGCCTTTGATCGAGCACAAACTCCTTTGGCTCAGTCAGGACAATTATTTATGATAGTAAAAGAAGAACGTTAGGTTCAATCGAGTGCTAGCATAATTTTCTTGAACCTAATTGAATCTCATTCAGATCAATTGAACCGGATCAGTTCAATTGATGATCACCAGATTCAAACCCTTGTTTGTGTGATCCAGTTAGGTTCAGTTCTATATGGTAATGGGATATGTCATGATCTCTATCATCGACATCATCGAAACTCCTTTCGATGGATCAGAACTCTTCTGATTCGAACAGCTAGAATGATCGATCATCTAAATCATTCTAATTGCTCCCAAAATCCACCAAGTGACACCTAGCAGTATATGGTGGCAACCCATCAGAGCTGAATGTGAACCTCTTGGTGCAGCTACCTGTGTGATTAAGTTCTTCTATCTTGAGCCCTCGATCAGATTAGGGTTAAGGTGAACTCGTCAAACCCTAGTCTCTGTCATATGATGTAATCATTCGATTCAAGTCCAATGTGAAAACCTAAATAGAAACTCTTTCTATTATTTCACTCTGCCATGGCCATGGGCTTCTGGACTTGATTCTCATGATCATCATAGGGCTGCTCCTCTACCACCGAGGTAGATAGATTCCATCTTGATGCAATCCAGTTCCTACAATGAACATGCTATAGCCAACATACACCTCAGGATTCCGATATGGCTAGGAGACCGAGTAATGGTGTAGTCAAACTATAACACCCTCAAGGTGAACTGCCGATGCATCTCAGGTCAAAGAACCAGACACACTACTGCAGCATCGAGTCAGTCATTGACGAGAAGGTAGACTCCCTAATGACTACTCGAGGTGGTCACGCTCAGTGCCCTCGTTCTCTAACGAGTACCTGTACTCTCGCTCCGGTGTCTCCACACCGTAGACTCAAGACTCATCTACTAAAGAGAAGCGATTGTACACCAACCTTCCGGATCAATCACCATCCTCGTGATGATCCTATGGTCGGGAGCATTTTATGAGTTAATAATGATTATTCATGTCTTAAATTTTCAACTCTTGAAAATATGAATTATCATTACCATTAACTCAAAGGATGTATCACAGACACTAAATACACATATGTGATAGAAAATAACCCATTTTATTGATTTAGTCAAAATTATAATTTTGCCCCTAGAAGTGTATTACAAGTGTCAGCCAATTCTGGCTTCTAGGGCACATATATCTAACAATCTCCCACTTATCCTAAAGCCAATTGGCTACAAGTCTAAGTCCCATCTTCTCAAGGTGGGCTTCGATCTTCTGCTGGCCCAACGGCTTTGTAAGTGGGTCTGCCACATTATCTGTGGAGTTGACTCTCTTGACCTCGACGTAACCCTTCTCGAGGTAATCGCAGATGAGGTGGTATCGCCGCTCAATGTGCTTGGATTTCTGGTGAGACCTCGGCTCCTTAGCAAGGGCTATGGCACCATTGTTGTCGCAGTATAGAGGAATGGCATCTGATGGCATTACTCCAATTTCTGCAGCAAACTTCTTGTACCAGAATGCTTCCTTCGCAGCCTCTGATGCAGCGATATATTCTGCTTCCATGGTGGAATCTGCTATCATTGTTTGCTTGGAACTCTTTCCAGCTGACAGCACCACCATTGCACACAAATAGACTCCCAGATGTCGACTTTCGATCATCTATATCGGACATGAAATCCGAGTCTGTGTATCCCTGGACTTGGAGTTCTCCATTACCAAAGACCAACATCATATCCTTAGTTCTTCTTAAGTACTTAAGGATACATTTCACAGAAGTCCAGTGTTCTTCACCTGGATTTGACTGATATCTGCTTGTGACACTCACAGCATGGGCTATATCAGGTCGTGTACATAGCATGGCATACATGAGGCTCCCTATTGCAGAAGCATAAGGGATCTTGCTCATGCGTTCTATTTCCTCAGGTGTGCTAGGGCACATCTTCTTGGAAAGATGAATACCATGTCTGAAGGGTATTAATCCCCTCTTAGAGTTTTCCATACTAAACCTCTTTAGTACTTCCTCTATGTACATCTTCTGTGAAAGTCCTAGCATCCTATTCGGTCTATCCCTATAGACCTTAATTCCTAGAATAAAGGATGCTTCACCTAGGTCTTTCATGGAGAATTCCTTGGACAACCATAGTTTGACTGTTGTCATCATGGGAATATCATTCCCAATAAGGAGGATGTCATCCACGTACAATACGAGGAAGACAACAGCGCTCCCACTGACCTTTTTGAAGACACATGGTTCCTCTTCATTTTTGATGAAACCAAATATTTTGATCACATCATTGAAATGAGTGTTCCAGCTCCGAGATGCTTGCTTAAGTCCATATATGGACCTTTGCAGCTTGCAAACCTTGTGATCAGTATCACTGGATGTGAAACCTAGCGGCTGTTCCATATAGATATCTTCCTCAAGATATCCATTCAAGAACGCCATTTTCACGTCCATTTGCCATATTTCATAATCGAAATAGGCTGCAACGGCAAGCAATGTGCGGATGGATTTTAGCATAGCCACTGGGAAAAGGTATCCTGATAGTCAATGCCTTCGCGTTGACTATAACCTTTTGCCACTAGTCTAGCCTTGAATGTCTCCACATTTCCATCTGCACCAATCTTTCTCTTGAAGATCCATTTACACCCAATAGGTACTATACCTTCTGGTGGATCTACCAAGGTCCAGACTTGGTTTGAGTGCATCGAGTCAATTTCTGACTGCATTGCCTCTAGCCATTTCTCGGAGTCGATATCTGATATCGCCTCGTTGTAGGTTTTGGGATCATCACCATGAGCACCATTACCTACGAGGAACATTTTCTCTACTTCCTCTGAAATAATACCTAAGTATCTTTCAGGGGGATGGAAAACTCTTTCCGATCTACGAGGTGGAGGAGGTAGTGTTCTTATTGGCTCAACCTGATTTGGTTCCAATTGGTCCTTAGCTCATTGTACTTGTGAGACTTTCTCATCAAGCTTGATCTGCTTTCCAATGCCGCTATCTTGAATAAACTATTTTTCAAGAAAGATGGCATGTCGACTCACAATCACATTGTGGTCTTCTGGAATGTAGAAATAGTATCCTAATGACTCTTTAGGATATCCTATGAATCGAGCTCTAAAGGACCTAAACTCTAACTTGTCCGCTTGTTGTCTTTTGACATGAGCCGGACAACCCCAAATTCTGAGATGACTCAGACTTGGTTTCTTACCGTGCCATATCTCATACGGTGTGGTAGGAACGGTTTTAGAGGGAACCCTATTCAGTAGATAAATTGAAGTTAACAATGAATGTCCCCAAAGAAAATCAGGGAGGTCTGTGAAGCTCATCATGGATCGACCATATCCAATAGAGTCCGATTTCTCCATTCTGAAATCCCGTTGAGTTGAGGTGTTCCTGGTGGAGTCCATTGAGAGACTATGCCATTATCCTTGAGATAGTCTAGGAATTTTCGGCTAAGGTATTCACCTCCTCGATCTGATCGAAGAACCTTAATGGGTTTTTCAGTTTGTTTTTCTACTTCATGTCTGAATTCTTTGAACTTTTCAAAAGCTTCAGACTTGTGTCTCATAAGATACACATACCCATACCTAGATAGATCATCGGTAAAGGTAATGAAGTAGACAAAATTGCCTCTAGCCGGCACATCAAATGGGCCGCACACATCAGTATGTACTAGGGCAAGGAGATCTGTGGCCCTCTCCCCATGTCCTACAAAAGGGAGTTTGGTCATTTTGCCTTGAAGACAAGATTCACAAGTTGGATATGACTCGAAAGTCAATGGACTCAATAGCCCATTTTTCTCCAATTTGTTGATCCTATCTTCTGCTATATGACCTAATCTCAGGTGCCATAGATATCTATCGTTTGGACTATCCCTAGGTCGTTTGGCATTCACGTTTTGCTCGATAGTTAGAACAGGTACATCAATATGTAGCTGATAAAGACCATTAATAAGGAAACCATTTGCAATTTTATTTCTTTCATAAAGAATGTTACAATGGTCCTTAAAGAAGGTAATCACATAGCCTTCTTGTGCTAAGCATGAAACAGAAATCAAATTTCTGCTAGCTGCAGGCACATAATAACAGTCTTTCAAAACTAAGTCTAAACCAGATGGTAATCGAAGAGGGTATGTTCCCACGGCTACTGCAGCAACTCTTGCTCCATTACCGATGCGTAGGATCATGTCTCCATCCCTCAGCCTCCTGCTATCCTCAAGATCCTGCATGGAAAGTGCACAGATGAGCACTAGAACCAGAGTCAAGCACCCAACTGGATGCAGAAGAAATCGTAAGGTTAGACTCAATAACGAGCATACCTCCAGAAGGACCTTCCTTCTTGTTCTTCAGGGTGGCCAGGTAAGTAGGGCAGTTCCGCTTCCAATGGCCGTCGCTGTTGCAATGGAAATACTTTCCTTTGACATCGGCCTTTCTTCTTCGGCTCTGCCTTCTTCTTCTTTGATCCTTCCACCTTTTGCTTTTTCACAGACTTCTTTTTCTTTCCATAAGACTTTCTTTTGGAAGAAGTCCGTTCCATAGCAAGAACTGAGCCTTTAGAACCTTTCATAGAAAGCTCAGCGGTAACCAGCATATTCATTAATTCGGCCAAGGAAATTTTGAAGTTTATGCATGTGGTAATTCATGATGAATTGCCCATATGCATCAGTCAAGGATTGCAGAATAATATCATTCTGCAGGATCCAAGTCTAACTTCACACCGAGCTTCTCAAGCTCTTCCATGTCCTTGATCATCATGTCAGACAGTGATCTTGGACTGACTGCCCATCACGCATCTTAGCCTTAAAAAGTCATTTCGTGACTTGATACTTGGCTGCGCGACTCTGTTCACCAAACATCTCCTGCAGGTGAGCCAACATTTGGCGAGCAGTCCTTGATATCTTCATGTTGGCGCTGGAGCTCATCAGACATCGAGCCCAACATGTAATATCTGGCCTTATTATCTTCGTCTATCCATTTTTTCCAGAGATGCTCTCTGTTCAAGTGGATGGATGGGCTGGTAAGGTGGGAGGGTCCTGGTCCAAAACATGGGTTAACTTCTCAAAACCCAAAATAATTTTGTAGTTCCTGAGCCAATCTTTATAATTGGATCCAGTCAGTCTATGTGTGTCCAGGATACGTGCCAATGGGTTGGACGCAGACATTTTCTGTAGAGAGTCAAAGATTCTAGTTAGATACTGTAATTATGACTTGACCAATTTATTTAAAAATTTTATTTTTAAATAAATTAGCTCCCACTATTTTCTCGGATCCCTACACTCCCTCTGTAGAGATGCGAAAATCTCCATGATTAATGATTTCTAGTGGGTGGTGCGGTCTCACCAACTGACTCATCACCTCACCTAACAGTTATTGGTGATGGGTTAGCCAATGAGTGAACAACTCTTGTTCAATGATTCTCTAATCATGGTGCACCCAAACTTGGTCTCTAATTCATGAATCTCACCGTATCTGGAATATTGATCCACTCCTTAGTTAAGTCAGACCCACCATTTGCATAGACTGGGTTCCTAATTGAGTCTCTCACCGTATCCGAAATATTGAGCCCAACTCATCCTCCAGCCCATAGCATCCAATGCCTAATAGACATGGTTGCATCTTTCCGGTGCAACTGAGCCACTGTATCCAGTCGAGAACAATCAACCCCGGGAAGGGCCCGCACATCTACAATGGTGGAAGACCTCAGACTTAATCTTTTCTTAGGGAGAATTGATTCAGGTCTCATTAAACTAGACTTGGCTCATAGTCATAATAATTATGACTAACCTAGTGGCATGGGTTAGCTCGGATTATTGACCACCTCAGATCAGAACTGTGTCAATAGATATGGCCAGGTAAGTGAGATCGGTGGAAGAAATATGCCATTAACTCGTACAAGAACGCATTCAGGTCGAGTAGCTTCCAATTAAAAACCAGTCGGTCGTATGTGCCAAACTTACCTTAGACACCAAATTGTTGAGTCAGAACCAATTGGGTTAGCCTACAATCCAGACTCTAACCTCTGAGCCTAATTAGGTCTTGCTTGATCGTGACTCGATCTTGACCCAGACTTAATCCTATTAGGCTGGTCAATTTAAGCATTGTTGATCCCATCTAACCAACTCTTGATTCGGTTTGATCAACCGCTTAGACCTAATTGAGCTACCCAAGCCCGAACCCAGTATTATGAATATGTCTTAGATCTGAAATTCTCAATTTTAGACCTAATTAATATTCCATAATCTTAATTCTTAATTAAGTAGGGTTCATAAACAAAATATGCACAATAAATTCTAGGGTTTCAGGATCTAGGATTTTGCAGAAAGTAAGTTTTGGATTTCTGATTAAGGACGAACATGCAGCACCCCTACACGTCATAAGAACACCCCATCGAATGGAAAGAGAGGGCCTTTAAACCCTTCTTCGTTCTTATGACCGGACGGCCAAGAGGAATGCCTTAATCAGGAACATGCAATACTACAAAACTAGTTTTAGATCTATATCATATATCTCATATACAAATTAGATCTAATCATGGCATATTTTGCATACATCTCATCTATCAAATCATGCATGTTTTCAGATCTAAATTATCTCATAATAATCTAAAAAATTAGATTTAAATTGATCTAATCAAAATAAATTCTAATCTAGACAATTATGTAGAACTATTCTACAACTAGTCTAGACATGCATCAATCATATCTCATATGATATTCAAAAATTAAATAATTTTTATTTGCTATTTTTTAGATGTTATTATAACACTTATAATATCAAAAAATAGTAAATAAAAAGATCTAAAATATGATTTAATCAAATTAAATCAAAAATATGCAAGACTATTCTATAGAACTATTCTATTCTAGAACTAGTCATGCATATCTTCTAATCTTAGATCCAAATTATTTAATTTTAATTTTTTCTGATTTTAGATCTGATCACATCTCATGTGATATCTAAAATTAATTATTTTCTAATTAAAATAAATTTAAAATCAGATCTAAACCAATTTAGAACCATGGCTCTGATACCAGTTGAAGAAAATCCTGATTTCCCGATCCAGGTTCGTTCAGATCTGATCAGATCAAGAGATATATTTCAAAAATTTTTCTCTTGATCCCAATCAGATCTTGATATGTTTCAGATCTAATTCTTATTATTTTAATAAAATAAAATTAAAAGATAAATTAAATCAAATTTAATTTACCTGATCTGGGTAATCCTATTACCCTGTTGATGATCCTGTTTGCAGCGGAAGGTTCTGGATCTAGCCACGCAAGCGCCTGGCCTCTACCGATATCCACTCGGGTTGGATCTGGAGATCCTCTTCTTCTCTATCACACCTCCAAAAATTAGATCTGAATCTGATCTGGAGGATCTTCAAAACTCTTTTGAAGATGAGCAGTCGTCCTTTGCAGCAGCGCAGCCTTCTTATTTTTGATCGCCTTTCTTTGATCTGAATCGCACCAACCAAGGTCCAAAACTCCTTTTGGACGTGGAGAGCAAGGGGAGAAGAGACTATGGCATGGCGGATGGAGGAGGGGAGAGGCAGCCTTGGGGCGTGGAGAAACTATGATCTCATCATATCTCTGTATCTCATACAATCTGAGTTGGATACAGGGTCTTATTTATAGACTAGCTGTGATCCAACTCCTCTTCTTCCCAACCAATCACAACCCTTTGTGAAATCAGATCTAAATCTGATTGGTGGGAATAGAGTCCCCTGGATTCCTCCTTAGAGGGCGCCTAAGACCAGTCAAAGTTGGTTCTTAGAAGAACTCTAATTGGAATCCAAAAAGGAGATGGAGTCCTTGTCCAACAAGGACTCCTAGGCGCCTCCAACTTGGGCACACGCCTAGGGTGGCGTGCGCCCTTCTCCTTGCCAGGTTCTGGTAGGGGGACAGGCCCCCACCAGCTCTCCAATAGGTGCATGACATGTGGTCAAAAGTCAAAGTGTCAATGGTCAACGTTTGACCAGTCAAAGGTAGACTTTTGACCAAAGTCAAAGAACAAGAAATGGCAGGTGACCAAAAATGGCAGATAGTGTCTTACAAAATAAGACAACCTTTTCTGACTTGGACAACCTCCAGTCAGACCATATGAAGGCCTCTGATTGAGCACAAACTCCTTTGGCTCAGACAGGACAACTTATTTATGATAGCAAAAGAAGAACGTTAGGTTCAATCGAGTGCTAGCACGATTTCCTTGAACCTAATTGAATCTCATTCAGATCAATTGAACTAGATCAGTTCAATTGATGATCACCAGATTCAAACCCTTGTTTGTGTGACCCAGTTAGGTTCAGTTCTATATGGTAATGGGATATGTCATGATCTCTATCATCGACATCATCGAAACTCCTTTCGATGGATCAGAACTCTTCTGATTCGAACAGCTAGAATGATCGATCATCTAAATCATTCTAATTGCTCCCAAAATCCACCAGTGACACCTAGCAGTATATGGTGGCAACCCATCAGAGCTGAATGCGAACCTCTTGGTGCAGCTACCTGTGTGATTAAGTTCTTCTATCTTGAGCCCCGATCAGATTAGGGTTAAGGTGAACTCGTCAAACCCTAGTCTCTGTCATATGATGTAATCATTCGATTCGAGTCCAATGTGAAAATCTAAATAGAAACTCTTTCTATTATTTCACTCTACCATGGCCATGGATTTCTGGACTTGATTCTCATGATCATCATAGGGCTGCTCCTCTACCACCGAGGTAGATAGATTCCATCTTGATGCAATCCAGTTCCTACAATGAACATGTCTATAGCCAACATACACCTCAGGGTTCTATATGGCTAGGAGACCGAGTAATGGTGTAGTCAAACTATAACACCCTCAAGGTGAACTGTCGATGCATCTCAGGTCAAAGAACCAGACACACTACTGCAGCATCGAGTCAGTCATTGACGAGAAGGTAGACTCCCTAATGACTACTCGAGGTGGTCACGCTCAGTGCCCTCGTTCTCTAACGAGTACCTGTACTCTTGCTCTGGTGTCTCCACACCGTAGACTCAAGACTCATCTACTAAAGAGAAGCGATTGTACACCAACCTTCCGGATCAATCACCATCCTCGTGATGATCCTATGGTCGAGAGCATTTTATGAGTTAATAATGATTATTCATGTCCTAAATTTTCAACTCTTGAAAATATAAATTATCATTACCATTAACTCAAAGGATGTATCACAGACACTAAATACATATATATGATAGAAAATAATCTATTTTATTGATATTAGTCAAAATTATAATTTTGCCCTTAGAAGTGTATTACAAGTGTCAGCCAATTTTGGCTTCTAGGGCACATATATCTAATACAACAGCCCCACCCCGACTGGCAACCTCTCCCTAGATCCCATCGGACGTGCGCTAGCCCTTGGCCAACATAAAATCTCTTAGATCTAATCTAAAATTTTATGATCAATATTGTAGATCAGTACGTACTAGGACAACTTATCCACTGCAAGGGTTAAACCTTATAGTAGGACAACCTTATGGCAGTTGGTGTAATCTAAAATTTTTTATTTTTAGATCTAAAAATATTTTAAATCTATTAAATCATAAATAAAATTAGATTAAATCTAATAAATTTATGATTAGAGTCAGATCATCATGAACTAGGATAATCTTTTTACTATAAGGGGTAAACCTTACACTAGGACAACCTTATGGCAGTTCGTGAGATATGAATTTTTTTAATTTTAAATTTAATAATTAAATTATAAATTAGATTTAATCTAAAAAATAATCTAAACATACATAAAAATATGTAATAAGAACCTAGGCTCTGATACCAATTATAGGAACTAGATCTAGCTTTTTAGGATTAGATCTTGAAACCTTTTCAAGATCAGATAGCGGAAGGTTAAAATCAATTAAAATTAATCTAAAATATTTTAGATCTAAGATTTTATTTTATAATTATTGCATGGTATTTAAATCAAAAATTAAAAATTAAACAAGAAAGAAAATGTTGATCATATCAACCTAGATCTATACTACATCTAATGCAGCTATAAAATAATAGATCGAATCTATTACCTGAGCAAGTTAGATGTTCAAACTTGCTGATCCAGACTTGAGGATGAAGTCATGAGCTGCACACACAATCGACCTCTAGGAGTCATCCATACGAGCCCACAAACATGATTAGAGCTCTTGATGCAAGAAATCAGTATGGTATGTTAGCACTATGCTGATCTTTCTTCGACGATCGATCCAATGCTTTCTTTTTTGAAACTTAGATATTTCAAAATATCAGAAGAAAGAGAAGAAGATTTTTGATTCTGAGACACATCTCGAAAGCTCACAAAAAGGAAGGAAGAGATCTAGAACAAAAAATCATAGAAGAAGATCCTCTTCTTCTTCTTTGTTCTTTTTCTAGACACCTTGATTTGTATTTTTAATATCTCCATGATCTAGATAAATTTTTCTTTGATTTTTCTGCACCAAAAAGACCTCTCAAATATCTACAATCCACAAAAATTTTAGCAAAAATATTTTTTTAAATAAAGAGATATGCAAAATCCAAGTTAGGTTAAAAACCTAGACTAGAAATGACCAAATAAGGAAAGTTGTTGGGGCGCCCAAATCTTAGGTGCACACCCACCCTTTTTTTCTACCATGGACCAGCAAGGGAGGATGCAAATAAACCCAAAAATGTGTGTGTGAGAGAGAGAGAAATAAGGGAGGTGGCGGCATGAAGGGAAGGAGGACTTTAAGTTGACTAGGAATTCTATCTCATAGAATCCTAAGCGAAATCAACTTCCCCTTTTGACTTGGTCATGCAACAAACTTCCATATGAGAAATAGAAAAGAGAAAGGGAGGTGTGAGAGGCCTTTGGGCATGGAGAATTTCACATAAAAACACTAAGAGAAAGGGGTGGGGCATGAAGATTAGGTGGCGCAAGGAATGGGGAGTCCTAGTCACACTAGGACTCCTATTTTGACCTGGTCAAACAAGGCCTTCTAACCAAATAAAAACAAGAGTAATCCAACCCAATTAAACAAGACTCAAATCTATTTAAAAACTTATTTAAATTAAATTAAATTAGATTTAATTCTAATTTATTTTCTAATCAAATTAAAAAATTGGATTGACCCAAGTTCCAGTTAGACTAGGAGTAGTTCTTCCTTGCACTTGGCTTATCCAATAAATCAATTGAATTTGATCCAATCAAGTCCAAACCAAATCTAATTAAATTATATTTAATTAGACTTAATCTCAACCTACTGGCTTAATAAAATTAAGCTATTTAGCAATCGAATTACTAATCGATCCTCCTGCAACACTTGCATTAGGTCAAACATCAACCGTATTGATCATTTAACTCTAAAATAATTCTAAATTGTTGATCAACCATTTAATCAGAACTTGAACTCTAATGTATGTGACCTCATTGGTTCGAACCTAAGATGGTAGCATAAAAATAAATTTCTATATCAATCAAAGTGACCATCTAGCAATGATACCCGACAGTCGGATAGATCAAAGGTGTAGAATACCATCCTTAGAACCCATGCGGATATAGTTTCCATATAATTCATCCCCTTGACTATAATGCTCGTAGGATACCTCATAGTTCAACTATTAACTCTGATCAGGTTGTCCATATTATATTTCAAAATATCAAATCTGTCTGATGGATTATCCTAGTCAAGGTTTTGCTATATTGAAATATAGTGATACATTCTTTCCCAACTCTTAGAGTGGTCAATTCCATCTTGATCACACTCCAACTTTATAGGTACTTGACTGTGCCCAGAAGCCTTCCATTGCTGAATTAAAAATTCAGTTAGTTCGGTACCAAAGCACAGTGAGTTGCTTGAAGGGAAATCCTGATTTCCCGATCCAGGTTCGTCCAGATCTGATTAGATTAAGAGATATATTTCAAAAATTTTTTCTTAATCCCAATCAGATCTTGATATGTTTCAGATCTGATTCTTATTATTTTAATAAATAAAATAAAATAAGATAAATTAAATCAAATTTAATTTACCTGATTTGGGTAATCCTATTACCCTGTAGATGATCCTGATTGCAGCGGAAGGTTCTGGATCTAGCCACGCAAGCGCCTGGCCTCTACCGGTATCCACTCGGGTTGGATCTGGAGATCCTCTTCTTCTCTATCATGCCTCCAAAAATCAAATCTGGATCTGATCTGGAGGATCTTCAAAACTCTTTTGAAGATCAGCAGTCGTCCTTTGCAGCAGTGCAGCCTTCTTCTTTTGATCGCCTTTCTTTTGATCTGAATCGCACCAACCTAAGTCCAAAACTCCTTTTGGACGTGGAGAGGCAAGGAGGAGAAAGACTATGGCATGGAGGAAGGAGGGGAGAGGCAGCCTTGGGCGTGGGAAATCTCTCTCTAATTGCATTCATGGAATCTGAGTTGGGCGCAGGGTCTTATTTATAGACTAAGCGTGATCCAACTCCTCTTCCTCTCAACCAATCACAACCCTTTGTGAAATCAGATCTAAATCTGATTGGTTGGAATAGAGTCCCCTGGATTCCTCCTTAGAGGGCGCCTAAGACCAGTCAAACTGGATTCTTAGTAGAACTCTGATTGGAATCCAAAAAGGAGGTGGAGTCCTTGTCCAACAAGGACTCCAAGGCGCCTCCAACTTGGGCACACGCCTAGGGTGGCGTGCGCCCTCCTCCTTGCCAGGTTCTGGCAGGGGGACAGGCCCCCACCAGCTCTCCAATAGGTGCATGACATGTGGTCAAAAGTCAAAGTGTCAATGGTCAACATTTGACCAGTCAAAGGTAGACTTTTGACCAAAGTCAAAGAACAAGAAATGGCAGGTGACCAAAAATGGCAGGTAATGTCTTACAAAATAAGACAACCTTTTCTGACTTGGACAACCTCCAGTCAGACCATATGAAGGCCTCTGATTGAGCACAAACTCCTTTGGCTCAGTCAGGACAACTTATTTATGATAGTAAAAGAAGAACGTTAGGTTCAATCGAGTGCTAGCACGATTTCCTTGAACCTAATTGAATCTCATTCAGATCAATTGAACTAGATCAGTTCAATTGATGATCACCAGATTCAAACCCTTGTTTGTGTGACCCAGTTAGGTTCAGTTCTGTATGGTAATGGGATATGTCATGATCTCTATCATCGACATCATCGAAACTCCTTTCGATGGATCAGAACTCTTCTGATTCGAACAGCTAGAATGATCGATCATCTAAATCATTCTAATTGCTCCCAAAATCCACCAGTGACACCTAGCAGTATATGGTGGCAACCCATCAGAGCTGAATGCGAACCTCTTGGTGCAGCTACCTGTGTGATTAAGTTCTTCTATCTTGAGCCCCGATCAGATTAGGGTTAAGGTGAACTCGTCAAACCCTAGTCTCTGTCATATGATGTAATCATTCGATTCGAGTCCAATGTGAAAATCTAAATAGAAACTCTTTCTATTATTTCACTCTACCATGGCCATGGGCTTCTGGACTTGATTCTCATGATCATCATAGGGCTGCTCCTCTACCACCGAGGTAGATAGATTCCATCTTGATGCCATCCAGTTCCTACAATGAACATGCTATAGCCAACATACACCTCAGGGTTCCATATGGCTAGGAGACCGAGTAATGGTGTAGTCAAACTATAACACCCTCAAGGTGAACTGCCGATGCATCTCAGGTCAAAGAACCAGACACACTACTGGAGCATCGAGTCAGTCATTGACGAGAAGGTAGACTCCCTAATGACTACTCGAGGTGGTCACGCTCAGTGCCCTCGTTCTCTAACGAGTACCTGTACTCTCGCTCCGGTGTCTCCACACCGTAGACTCAAGACTCATCTACTAAAGAGAAGCGATTGTACACCAACCTTCCGGATCAATCACCATCCTCGTGATGATCCTATGGTCGGGAGCATTTTATGAGTTAATAATGATTATTCATGTCTTAAATTTTCAACTCTTGAAAATATGAATTATCATTACCATTAACTCAAAGGATGTATCACAGACACTAAATACACATATGTGATAGAAAATAACCCATTTTATTGATTTATAGTCAAAATTATAATTTTGCCCCTAGAAGTGTATTACAAGTGTCAGCCAATTCTGGCTTCTAGGGCACATATATCTAACAATCTCCCACTTGTCCTAAAGCCAATTGGCTACAAGTCTAAGTCCCATCTTCTCAAGGTGGGCTTCGATCTTCTGCTGCCCAACGGCTTTGTAAGTGGGTCTGCCACATTATCTGTGGAGTTGACTCTCTTGACCTCAACGTAACCTTTCTCAAGGTAATCGCGGATGAGTGATATCGCCGTTTGCTAGAACTCTTCCAGCACAAACAGTCTGCCAGATGTCGACTTTCGATCATCTATATCGGACATGAAGTCCGAGTCTGTGTATCCCTGGACTTGGAGTTCTCCGTTACCAAAGACCAGCATCATATCCTTAGTTCTTCTCAAGTACTTAAGGATACATTTCACAGAAGTTTAGTGTTCTTCACCTGGATTTGACTGATATCTGCTTGTGACACTCACAGCATGGGCTATATCAGGTCGTGTACATAGCATGGCATACATCAGGCTCCCTATTGCAGAAGCATAAGGGATCTTGCTCATGCGTTCTATTTCCTCAGGTGTGCTGGGCACATCTTCTTGAAAGATGAATACCATGTCTGAAGGGTATTAATCCCCTCTTAGAGTTTTCCATACTAAACCTCTTTAGTACTTTCTCTATGTACATCTTCTGTGAAAGTCCTAGCATCCTATTCGGTCTATCCCTATAGACCTTAATTCCTAGAATAAAGGATGCTTCACCTAGGTCTTTCATGGAGAATTTCTTGGACAACCACATCTTGACTGATGTCAACATGGGAATATCATTCCCAATAAGGAGGATGTCATCCACGTACAATATGAGGAAGACAACAGCGCTCCCACTGACCCTTTTGAAAACACATGGTTCCTCTTCATTTTTGATGAAACCAGACTTTTTGATCACATCATTAAAACGAGTGTTCCAGCTCCGAGATGCTTGCTTAAGTCCATATATGGACCTTTGCAGCTTGCAAACCTTGTGATCAGCATCACTGGATGTGAAACCTAGCGGCTGTTCCATATAGATATCTTCCTCAAGATATCCATTCAAGAACGCCGTTTTCACGTCCATTTGCCATATTTCGTAATCGAAATAGGCTGCAACAGCAAGCAATGTGCGGATGGATTTTAGCATAGCTACTGGGGAAAAGGTATCCTGATAGTCTATGCCTTCGCGTTAACTATAACCTTTTGCCACCAATCTAGTCTTGAATGTCTCCACATTCCCATCTGCACCAATCTTTCTCTTGAAGATCCATTTACATCCAATAGGTACTATACCTTCTGGTGGATCTACCAAGGTTCAGACTTGGTTTGAGTGCATCGAGTCAATTTCTGACTGCATTGCCTCTAGCCATTTCTCGGAGTCGATATCTAATATCGCCTCGTTGTAGGTTTTGGGATCATCTCCATGAGCACCATTACCTATGAGGAATATTTCCTCTACATCCTCTGAAACAATACCTAAGTATCTTTCAAGGGGACGGAAAACTCTTTCCTATCTACGAGGTGGAGGAGGTAGTGTTCTTATTGGCTCAACCTGATTTGGTTCCACTTGGTCCTTAGCTCGTTCTGCTTGTGAGACTTTCTCATCAAGCTTGATCTATTTTCCAATGCCGCTATCTTGAATAAACTATTTTTCAAGAAAGATGGCATGTCAATTCACAATCACATTGTGGTCTTCTGGAATGTAGAAATAATATCCTAATGACTCTTTAGGATATCCTATGAATCGAGCTCTAAAGGACCTAAACTCTAACTTGTCCGCTTGTTGTCTTTTGACATGAGCCGGACAATCCCAATTCTGAGATGACTCAGACTTGGTTTCTTACCGTGCATATCTCTACGGTTGGTAGGAACGATTTTAGAGGGAACCCTATTCAGTAAATAGATTGAAGTTAACAATGAGTGTCCCCAAAGAAAATCAGGGAGGTCTGTGAAGCTCATCATGGATCGAACCATATCTAATAGAGTCCGATTTCTCCATTCTGAAACCCCATTGAGTTGAGGTGTTCCTGATGGAGTCCATTGAGAGACTATGCCATTATCCTTGAGATAGTCTAGGAATTTCCTGCTAAGGTATTCACCTCCTCATCTAATCGAAGAACCTTAATGGGTTTTCCCTATTTGTTTTTGTACTTCATGTCTGAATTCTTTGAACTTTTTCAAAGGCTTCAGGATTGTGTCTCATAAGACACATACCCATCCTAGACAGATCATCGGTAAAGGTAATGAAGTAGACAAAATTGCCTCTAGCCGGCACATCAAATGGGCTACACACATCAGTATGTTCTAGGGCAAGGAGATCTGTGGCCCTCTCCCCATATCCAACAAAAGGGAGTTTAGTCATTTTGCCTTGAAGACAAGATTCACAAGTTGGATATGACTCGGAAGTCAATGGACTCAATAGTCCATTTTTCTCCAATTTGTTGATCTTATCTTCTGCTATATGACCTAATCTCAGGTGCCATAGATATCTGTCGTTTGGACTATCCCTAGGTCGTTTGGCATTCACGTTTTGCTCGAATAACGAGCATACCTCTAGAAGGACCTTCCTTCTTGTTCTTCAGGGTGGCCAAGTAAGTAGGGCAGTTTCGCTTCAAATGGCCGTCGCTATTGCAATGGAAACACTTTCCTTTGCCATCGATCTTTTTCTTCGATTCTGCCTTCTTCTTCTTTGATCCTTCCATCTTTTGCTTTTTCACAGACTTCTTTTTCTTTCCATAAGACTTTCTTTTGGAAGAAGTTCATTCCATAGCAAGAACTGAGCCTTTAGAACCTTTCATAAAAAGCTCAGCGGTAACCAGCATATTCATTAACTCGGCCAAGAAATTCTGAAGTTTATGCATGTGGTAATTCATGATGAATTGCCCATATGCATCAGTCAAGGTGAGCCAACATTTGGCGAGCAGTCCCGATATCCTCATGTTGGCGCTGGAGCTCATGAGACATCGAGCCCAACATGTAATATCTAGCCTTATTATCTTCGTCATTCCATTTTTCCAGAGATGCTCTCTATTCAACAGAGGACGGGCTTGGTAATGTGGAGGGCTTGGTCCAAAATATGGGTTAACTTGGAACCAAATAATTTTGTAGTTCCTGAGCCAATCTTTATAATTGGGTCCAGTCAGTCTATGTGTGTCCAGGATACGTGCCAATGGGTTTGACGCAGATATATTCCTGTAGAGAGTCAAAGATTCTAGTTAGATGCTGTAATTTTGACTTGACCAATTTGTTTAGGGATTTTATTTTTAAACAAATTAGCTCCCATATTTTCTCGAATCCCTTCACTCTCCTGTAGAGATGCAAAAATCTCCGCGATTAATGATTTCTAGTGGATGTGCGGTCTCACCAACTTACTCATCACCTCACCTAACAGTACTGGTGATGGGTAGCCAATGAGTGAACAACTCTTGTTCAATGATTCTCTAATCATGGTGCACCCAAACTTGGTCTCTAATTCATGAATCTCACCGTATCCGGAATATTGATCCACTCCTTAGTTAAGTCAGACCCACCATTTGCATGGACTGGATTCCTAATTGGGTCTCTCACCGTATCCAAAATATGAGCCCAACTCATCTCCAGCCCATAGCATCAATGCCAATAGACATGTTGCATCTTCCCGGTGCACTGAAGCCACTGTATCCAGCCAAGAACAATCAACCCCGGGAAGGCCGCACATTACAATGGTGGAAGACCTCGGACTTAATCTTTTCTTAGGGAGAATTGATTCAGGTCTCATTAAACTAGACTTGGCTTAGTCAAAACAATTATGACTAACCTAGTGGCATGGGTTAGCTCGGATTATTGACCACCTCAAATTAGAACTGTGTCAACAGATATGGCCAGGTAAGTGAGACCGGTGGAAGGAATATGTCGTTAATCGCACAAGAACACATTCAGGGTCGAGTAGCTTCCAATAAAAACCAGATCGATCGTATATGCCAAACTTACCTTAGACACCAAATTGTTGAGTCAGAACAATTAGGTACCTACAATCCAGACTCAAACCTTTGAGCCTAATTAGGTCTTGCTTTGATCGTGACTCGATCTTGACCCAGACTTAATCCTATTAGGCTGGTCAATTTAAGCATTGTTGATCCCATCTAACCAACTCTTGATTCGGTTTGATCAACCGCTTAGACCTAATTGAGCTACCCAAGCCCGAACCCAGTATTATGAATGTCTTAGATCTGAAATTCTCAATTTTAGACCTATTTAATATTCCATAAACTTAATTCTTAATTAAGTTGGGTTCATAAACAAAATATGCATAATAAATCCTAGGGTTTCAGGATCTACGGTTTTGCAGAAAGTAAGTTTTGGGTTTCTGATTAAGGACGAACACGCAGCACCCCTGCACGTCATAGGAACACCCCATCGAATGGAAGAGAGGCCTTTAAACCCTTCTCGTTCTTAATGACCGGACGGCCAGAGGAACGCCTTAATCAGGAACATTCAATACTACAAATAATATCAATCTATATCATATATCTCATATATAAGTAATCTAATCATGGCATATTTTACATACATCTCATGTATCATAAATCATGCATGTTTTCAGATCTAAAATTATCACTAAATCTGAAAAATTATTTAAATTGATCTAATCAAAAAAAATTCTAATTCTAACAATTATGTAGACTATTCTACAACTAGTCTAGACATGCATCAATCATATCTCATATGATATTTAAAATTAAATAATTTTTATTATTTATCAAATGTTATTATAACACTTTAATATCAGAAAACAGTAATAAGAAGATCTAAAATATGATTTAATCAGATAAATCAAGACATGCAAACTATTCTATAGAACTATTCTATTCTAGAACTAGTCATGCAAATCT
>QRFJ01002101.1:159774-201339 GCA_006176705.1 Cocos nucifera | reverse complement strand
TTTAATTTCTTACTTTTTATTATTTATTTAATTTTTTCTACTTTTAATTATTACTTTTTATTTTATTGCAAGTAGATGCTAAGATCTAACTAATAGATCTTAGTACCTAGTTTAAATTTCTGCATCTTTTAATTTTTATTTTTTATTTTCCGACTTCACTTTTGATCTCGAAACTTTTCTTTTTTATCTTTTTCTTTTAAAAAATTAAAGATTTCAAATCTAAAAGCACTACCTTCCCTGTGGATTCGACCCGACTCACTACTATCTATGCATTTTCAATGATTTTAAGAAGTCGGATTAAACTGATAAACACGGTGTCTTAACGACAACATGGTGTCCCTATCAGAGCGCGATTGGAGAAATTCATCCAGAGGGAGCGTGATTGGAGGAATTCATCCGGAGGGAGCATGATTGGAGTAATTTGTTTGGAAGGAGCACAATTGAAGGAGTTCATCTAGAGAGCACGACTGGAGGAGTTCGTCTTGAGGGAGCACGACTGGAAGAATTCGTCCAAAAGGAGCATGACTGGAGAAGCCCGTCCAAAAGGAGCATGATTTAGGAGTTCATCTAAAAGGAGCATAACTAAAAGGAGTTCATCCAAAAGAAATACAACTGGAGGAGTTCGTCTGATGAGAGTGTGACCGAAGGAGTTCATCCGAAGAGAGCATGACTAGAGGAGTTCGTCCAGAGGGAGCACAATTGGAGGAATTCATCCAGAGGGATCATGACTGGAGGAGCTTGTCCAGACGAAGTGCAACTAAAAGAGTTCATCCAAAAGAAGTGCAACTGGAGGAGTTCGTTCGGAGAGAGCACGACTGAAGGAGCTCATCTGGAAGGAGTATGACTGGAGGAGTTCATCCAAAAGAAGTGCGGTCGGGCCCTGATCCTATCATTCATTTTTAGTCAAAAGGCAAGGTTAGCATAACAATAGTTCTCCTTCACTATTTAGGATTGTGTTGCCAGATTTCTATGTGCTTTCGAGAGGTTCTATAGTATGAACTTATTATTGAGGGGATCGATGAATTTTAATAGGAGAGAGGTTGATGGCTAAGAACTTTAGCCAAGGACTTCAGCGGGAGTTATTTTTTCCAAACACTTGCTCCCTACTTTCGAGTTTGAATTTTGAATGAAGAGAGTATAGAAAAGTTGCTGCAGCTGAAGTCCCTTGGTAGCTTTCCGCTCTTGGAGAGTGAAACCTTTTGTCTTTTTTCGAATTTGATGCTGAAGTTTAATGTCGAATGACCTAAAGAGACAAATTTTCTCGAAAACTTGTCTGGTGTGGAGCTATATGTAGGGCACAATTATTGTTCGTCAGGCGGTGGGTGCGAGTGGGACGCGTGGTGGGTTAAGGTTGGCCGAAGAAGTCCTACAATCATAATTTCCTCTAAATCTATTCTTCTATTTAAACCTCTTCTTCTTCCATAGCTTCTCACCTTCATTTGTGCTCCTTCTTCCTCTCCTTCACTTTTTATTGCCCCCGAGTATCCTATCCTTGTTGCTTTTGTTCTCTTGTGATGTCTCAGATCATCGTCATTCTTCTCGACTGTCCTTTATCTTTTTGGTCCCCTCCTCGAGTTTTCTGATCAATTTAGGTCAGTCCATTCTTGTTCTCTTGATTTTTAGCTTTTTCATATTTTTTAGAATCTCTTTAGATTTTTCTAGGTGGGTTTTACCAATTTTCTTTTTTAGGTTTTCATTGCCTCTTTTTCCTAAGTTTTTTGGAGATTTTACCAGATTTAATGTGATCTAAACATCATTTGAAGTTTCCTGGTCTAGCGGTTCTAGGAGTTTGATTGACCCAAAACCTCCAAAATCCTGAAATTAGAATAGAAGCCAAACCTAGGAGAGCACCTCGACCAAATTTCATATTGAGAACCATCCCTTATTCCTAAACTATTGAAGATCTACTGTTAATTAGGATCCAGTATGGGGTGCCTGTTGAGTATGGGCTGGAACTTCCTGGATCGAGTGGCCGAGCTTGTGCCCCTCCTTCAGATTAGTTCTACTTATATTTGGAGATCTTTCATGCTGGACTAAGGTTTTCTCTTCCCACCTTTGTTGTAGCTTTTTTTCATTTTCTAAATATCTCCTTAGCTTCTGTGGTGTCGAACTTCTTTCGATTTATAATAGGATTCCTTGCCCTCTGCATATTTGCCAAAGTTCAGCCCACCATTTCACTTTTCCAAACATTCTTTACTTTCAAGCATCACCCTACTGCAAAGAACTGGTGGTATATTTCACCCTAGTCTAGCAAGAAGGGATTGCTTAAGGGTGCCTCCACCTCTTTCTATAATTAAAAAGAGAAGTTTGTCTTTGTCTCTTGTCCGACCTTACACTTAAGACTCCCTCTTTGAAAAAATCTAAGAGATTTAGTCTGCCGAGCCCCAGGGTTAGAGAGAGAGGACCAGGAGTTGGTTAGCAAAATTAAAAGTTACCAAGCTCCTCTTGTGTTCGAGCTAATAAAAGAACAAACTCTATTCAACCTTAGCCCTAGTCCTTTGAATCCAACAGATATACGGTCGAAGTTTATGGGTTACCCCCTTCTTCTTTCTTCTCTCTCTTTTTTTATTTTTTAACTATACTCCTTCCTTCATTGTAGAAATGGATGCTCAGGCAATTGAAATGCTCTCCAAGAGGCTCCAAGTGCACAAGAGAAAAGGAAAGGCTCCTAGCGATGCTTCAAAGTAGGCGAGGGTTGCCACCCTGAGCTCTGCAGTTCCTACCATTGCTATTGCCATTGCCGAGGTTCCTGATGACACCGAGGTTGCTCCAGTTGCCGAGGTGGTCGCTACTGATGGGGCTGTAGTGCCTCCTACATCCTCAGGCCCTTTCACCAAAGTTGGAGTTTTGGAGCTTCCTACGGGGGGAGAGAAGAAAGAAAAGAGAAAGAAAAAATAGAAGTCGGTTACTGTAAAAGTTTGGCGTAAAGCTCATCCCAGTAAATCTGATAACGACGATGAAGACTCAGAAGAAAATTTCTTCTGCAACCAGAATATTATCAAGGATTTAGTTGACAAATTTGCCCTACCCAAGGTGGTAGATAAGATTGCTAACTTTGACTATGAGCAATGCACTTGGGATTCCCTTAGGGCCTTCCTTGAGGTAATTATCTTGTCCTTCTTCCCTCTTTCTATTTTTATGCATATATATGCCTAACTCAATTTACTTCTTGCAGTCGAGTCACCAATTGCTCACTCACATAAAAATGGTGAACCACTTTAGATCGAAAGCATTGAAGGCTCAAGAGGACCATCAAGCCGAAGTCAGCCGCCTCTAGGAAGAAAAAGCCACTGAGGTTGATCGCCTTGCAAAGGAGAAGGCTGCCGAGATTGAAGCTCTTCAAGAGGTGCTCAAAAAGGAGGAGCAAATATCGATGGAACTGAGGGCTGTCTTGGTCTTGGAAAAAGAGAGAAGGAAGAAAGCTGAAGTCGAGACCACTGAATTGAAGGAACAAGTTTCGAGACAGATCTTGAAGGCGAAGGCCTAGGCAGTGGAGGAGTTCAAGTTCTCCTTTGAGATAAGGGATCTGAACGTTAAGTTCAGCTAGGAAACCTTCATCAAGAGGTTCGAGATTTACAAGGATAGGATAGATAGCAAGTTCCTCAAGCTCGACTGTGACTTTCTTGTAGAAGGGGTTCCTGATGAAGAAGCTGGACCATCTGCTATCACCATCGACCTTCCCTCCGTCAAGCTTGCCACTAAAGAGCCAGGGCCAACCGATGCTATATCGAACTCCTCGACTGCTCTCCTAGAGTCTGAGATCTCTAAATTTATACTTTTCTCTTTTCATCTATCTTTTTTCTGTATTTGAGAAATATTTTGGTTAATGAAAATAAATTTACTTTAAGTTTGTATCATGGTTTGCATGTTTTCTCTCCTTTTTTTTTAGAACCCTTCTAGTAAAGATAACCATGCTTCGACTCCCCTTACCGATGCTACTCCGCTGCCTCAGGGCCTTCCTTTGCATTCTGTCGTTAAAAATCTAAAAAGGAAGGCTCACTAAACTAAGAAAAAACTAAAGAAAGCAGAGGACGAGCTTCAAAAGTTGAGGAAGCATTATTCAAAAGCTATAATTGAAGTCACTTGCCTTCATCAAGTCCATAAAAAGGATGCAATAGACTATATCAATAAGAAGTGCCATCTGATAGAGAAGTTAGAACGGATGAAGAAGCTCAATAGAGACAAGGCAGATACTCTAATGGCTAAGGTAAGCTCTCTAGAGGTTGAGTTGAAGGCTGCACAAGAAAGGATTCGATTACTTGAAGGATGCTTGGCGTGGTCAACCAGTCAAGAGGAATATGACTGGGATGGGACAAAGAAGTTCTCCAAGCTTTAGAATTAGTTACAGACAGTCGAGGACTCTCATAATGAATACAGATGTGACTAGTGTGGCCAAGTTGCCGACCTTAAGGAGAAGCTTTAAAGGACTGATGATGAGATCACACGTCTTTGATGATAATTGTCTGAAAGAGCCTGAGCTAGTTCGAGTAAGGACTCGATAGAGGTTCTATCCTTACAGATTTTTTTTGGAGAGTTTGTCTACTTTATATGGGAATAGTCAAATGAAAGTGCGAGAGTTAAAGATGTAGATGATCTACCAACAGGATGCTGTGAAGGATGCAGAGGTCGAGTCAGCTGTGCTAAGAAAGAAGCTAAGGAAAGTTAAGGATGACTCGCAGAGGCATAAAAAGTTGTTGAGTGATAGCTTGGTGGTTCGATGGGCGCTCGAAGAGAAGATTAAAGACTTGAAGTTGTCCTTAGTATTGGCCGGTGCTGGTAGTCCGAAGTCTGACTCTGAATAGGGCTTCAATATTTTTTTCTCTTTCTTCTTTTTGTAACTGGTCTTACAGACCCCCTTATGTATTAAACTTTTTATTTTAATAAAAATATTATTTTGATTGCTTTATCTCAATTGTATGCTCGCGTAGTTCTTCACTCTCTCCTCCTCCTGTCTTAATCATTAGGAGGTCTTCATCTGTATCAGGATGAAGTTCTCCTCCTATTCCTAACATGATTAGCCTTTATCCTTATTAGGATAAGGTTCTCCTCCTATTCTTAATAAAATTATCAAGGCATGAAAGGATCATTGAGAGGGCCTCTCTCCTTTGACCCATGTCAGGATGAGGTTCTCCTCCTGTTCCTGACATGGTTGGCTTTGATCTTTGTTAGGGTAAGGTCCTCCTCCTATCCTTAATAAAATCATTAGGGCACAAAAGGACCATTGAAAGGGCTTTTTTCCTCCTCCTGTCTTAAACAACGAAGGTCTACATCCATGTTAAGACGAGATTCTTCTCCTATTTCTGATATGGTTAGCCTTTATCTTTATTAGGATGAGGTTCTCCTCCTATTTCTAACAAGATCATCGGGGCACGAAAGGATCGTTGAAAGGGCCTCTCTTCTTTGACCCATGCTAGGATGAGGTTTTCCTCTTATTCTTGATATGGTTGACTATAAACTTTATTAGGACGAGGTCCTCCTCTTGTCCCTAACAAAATCATTGGGACACAAAAGGATCATTGAAAGGGCCTCTCTCCTCCTATCTTAAACAATCAGAGGTCTTCTACTTTGCTCAAGGACAGAGCTTGGTTAAGCTGTTTCTTGCCATCATATAGTTTGTGTGAAAGAACAATAATATTGAAATAATAAAATTTTATTAAAGTAAGATTATTGATAATACATTCGCAAGTTCTCCAAGTTCTAAGATCGCGGGATTGCTGATCCTCCAAGCTCCTTTAGGTAATACATTTTCGATCGGATTACTTCCATGACCTTATAGGGCCTTACTAGTTTGGAGTGAGCTTTTCTTGATTTTGAGGTTGTAAAATATCTGCTCGTCAAAGCACCAGATCTCCTACTTCGAATGTCTTGCTTCTAACCTTGGAATTGTAGTAGCAGACTACTTTTTGCTTGTAGGCTATCATTTGGAATTGAGGTTTCTCTCATTTTTTCTTCAATAGATCGAGATTTGTCCTGAGATCCTATGAGTTGCTCTACTCACTAAAAGCTTCATCTCGTTCCAAAGAAAGTTTGAGCTCGACTGGGATGACTGCCTCAGTCTCGAAAGCTAATGCAAAAGGAATTTCTCCAGTTGACAATCTTTGAGTGGTTTTGTAAGCCTAGAGTACGTGATAAAGTTCATCCACCTAGATTTCTTTTGCTCTTTCGAGCTTAATCTTTATCCTTTGAAGTAAAATTCTGTTAGTTACTTTAGTCTCACCATTTTCCTGTGGATGAGGTACTAATGTGAAGTGGTGGGAAATATTCAAGTTTTCACAAAATTTAATGAACTTTGCACCTACAAACTGGCATCCATTATTAGTGATTAATGTCTGTGGTAGACCAAATCTATAAACTATCAATTTTTAGATGAAGTCCTATACTTTAGCATTAGTGATCTTTGGCAAAGGTTCAGCCTCAATCCACTTAGTGAAATAATCTATAGCCACTAGCAGAAACTTTCATTGTCCAAGCATCATGGGAAAAGGCCCAAGTATATCCATCCTCGATTGTACAAATGGCCAAGGAGCACTTAATAGTGTGAGCTATGAAGCTGGCTGTCTTTGAATATTTATGTTTCTCTGATATCTGTCGCATTTTCTCACATAATCCATTGCATCTTGGTGCATCATTGGCCAAAAGTATCCTTGTCGAAGTAGTTTATATGATAAGGATCTCACCCCCAGATGATTTTTGTATATTCCTTTATGAACTTCTCTCAAGGCATAATCAGCTTTAGAAGATCGGAGATATTTAAGAACTGGTAATGAGTACGATCTCTTGTACAACTTATTTTCATATAAAATATAGTGGGAAGCTTGATTTCTTAGCTTCCAAGCTTCATTATGATCTTTGGGAAGGAGTCTGTCTCTAAGATAAGCGAACAACAAATTGATTTAGCTGGGCTCATGATCAACTTGCATTACTGCCTAGGACTCTTCCGAACTCGAATACTTTAGAACTTCGAAGAAAACTTCCATAGGTAGCTCATTTGGAGCTAGGGTGGCTAACTTAGAGAGAAGGTCAGTCCTGGCATTTTCTGCTTTCGGGATCTATTGAATGTTGAAACTATTAAAGGTTAGGGTCAGGCTCCTCACCTTTTCTAGATATTTCATCATGCTCTTTTTTCGAGCTTCATAGTTGTCACTAATTTGTTCCACTAATAACTGGGAATCACTGTATGCCTGGAGTTGATCTGCCTCCAGTTCTCTAGATATTTTCAACCCCACAATCAGAGCCTCATATTTTATCCCATTGTTTATTATGGAGAATTCAAAATGCAGTGTATATTTAGCAACGATTCCCTTAGGATTAACCAAGAGCAGATCTATGCCAATGCTAGAAGCATTGGATGAACCATCCACATAGAGGGCCCAGAAGTCCTCAGGGAGGTCTACTTTTTCTTTGATGGAGCTCGACTGCAACCATGGCACATTGGCTACATTTTTCTCATGTTTAACTTCATCTAGAATAGTACATTCTACTCTAAAATCAGCCAATATTTGAGCTTTAATGGATGGCCAAGATTGAAAATTGATGTCAAACTCAGTTAATTCGATCACCCACTTTGCTATTCTTCCTAAGGTATCAGGCCGATGCAAGACTGTCTTAATGGGTTGATCAATGAGAAGGATGATTGTGTGTCCCTGAAAATAAGATCGAAGCTTCCTGGCTATAATCAACAAGGCATAAGTTAGTTTTTATAATTTGGTGTACCTTATTTATACATTCCTCAGGATTCTACTTATATAGTAGATCAACTTCTGAACTTTAGCTTCTTCTCTAATTAGGATGGCTCCAATGGCTACTGCAGACACTACAAGATATAAGAATAGCTCTTCTCTAGGTTCGAGCTTGGCTAAAAGCAGAGGCAAATTGAGATAGTTTTTCAATTCTTCAAAGGCCTGCTAAATACTCAAGAGTCTAGTTGAAGTTCTTGGGCTATTTAAGTACTTGGAAGAAGGGCATGCAATGCTCTGCCAACTTTGAAACAAAGTGATTCAGGACCGCTACCTTGCTTGTGAGGTGCTGAACTTCTTTTATTATTTTTGGGATGGTCATTTCTTGGATAGCTTTGATCTTCTCTGGGTTGGCTTCAATTCCATGCGCTGACATCATGAATCCTAGGAATTTCTCCGAGGTTACTCTAAAAGCATATTTTGTAGGGTTCAGCTTCATTTTGTACTTTCAAAATATATTGAAGGTCTCCTTAAGGTCCATAATATGACTTGGAGATGATCGACTTTTGACCAGTATATCATCCATATAGACCTCCATATTGCGGTCGATCTGCTTCTTGAAGATTTTATCCATCAAGCGCTAATAAGTCGCACCTACATTTTTAAGCCCCAAGGGTATGATCTTGTAATAATAAAAATCATAATTAGTAATAAAAGCAGTCTTCTCCTCATCCTCGGGCATCATCCAGATTTGATTGTAGCCAGAAAAAGCATCCATGAAGGTGAGAAGTTCATGGCTCGAAGTTGCATCCACTAGTTGGTCAATCCTGGACAGAGGGTAGCTATCTTTTGGATAAGTCTTGTTTAAGTCTGTAAAGTCTATGCACGTCCTCTACTTGCCATTTGCTTTTTTGACAAAAATGACATTTGTAATCTAGTCTGGATAAAGCACTTCTCGAATGAATCCTGCTTTGAGGAGCTTGTCGACCTCATCTACCATAGCTTTCTTCCTCTCAGGCGCAAAGGTGTGCTTTTTCTGCTTCACTAGCCGACATTTTAGATCCACTCTCAGAAGGTATTCCATGATCTCTGCATTAATCTTAGGCATATCCGTAGGCACCCAGGCGAAAACATCTGCATTCTTTCATAAGAAGATGATGAGTTGCTTTCTGACTTCTCCTTTCAGATTGAAGCCGATCTTCATGGTGTGATTTTTATTCCCATCATTCAAAGAGATCTCCATGAGATCGTCGATGGATTCTCCTCTCTCTTTAGATAGATCATCATGAACATCAAGCCCATCCACCGGACAAAGGTCTGCTTGCCTTTTCCCTTGTAAGGCAATATTGTAGCAATGCCGAGCCAGTGCCTGATCTCCTCTGACCTCTCCAAGTCCATACTTCATCAAGAACTTCATTTTTAGGTAGTAAGTCGAAACCACTATCCGAAGTGCATTCAAACCAAGTCGGCCCAGGATCACGTTGTAGGCAGAAGGGGCTTTGACTACCAAAAAATCAACTTGAGCTCTAGAATATTTTGGATATCAACTTGCTACTATGGGCAATGTTATTATTCCTTCCATTGGCACTGCATCACCTATGAATCCTACTGATAAAAAATTCATCGAATCCATCCTATCATCAGATATGGATATTTTAGAAAAAGCATCATAAAATAAGATGTCAGTAGATCTTCCATTATCAATTAAAATATGATGTACATCATAATCAGTAATATTTAAAGTAATTACAATCATGTCATTATATAGAAGCTGAACTCCCTATGCATCTTCTTTAGTAAAAGTGATGGATTCTTCTATTCATTGTTTCTTTGTTGGTTCTACTAGCTCACTAGTCTCCCCTCATCGATGTTCCCAAATTATGGTGTTAATGATTCCAAGGAGAGGTCAATCTTCTTGTGGTTCATCTCTCCAAGATGGCTCGGGCTGCAATGGCACTCTTGGATGATCTTCTCTTCTCTTTGGCCAGCATCTAAGAAATCGATCCAATCGATGTCTTCTAATTAATACCTCAATTTCATCCTGGAGCTAGATACATTCTTTAGTGTCATGACTATGGTCATGATGGTAAAGATAGTAGTTATTAGGATTACACTTTGCCAGATGAGTTCGCATCCTCTCCGATCTTGGTAGCTGCTCCCTTATCTCTATGAGCACTTGGGTCTTTGAGGCATTCAAGAGAGCATAGTTGTTGAATCTCTTGGAAGGAGAGTTCCACTGAGTCCTTCGATCTAGACTTTCCTGCCAATGAGCTCAAGGAGGAGTTTGGGCTCATCTGCACTCGAGAGGAGTTTAGGAGCACGGTCAAGCTTCACTTGGCTTGCTTTTAGGTCTGAGCTTGCTGGATTCACCCACCTGCTGCGCTCTTACGGCTTCATCATCCTTCAATTTGAAGGCCTCCTCAGCTCGGGCATAACCTTCAGCCCCGACCAATATATCAGCAAAATCCCTGGGATACTTTCTTTTCAGGAAGGATAGAAGATCATTCTTCTGAAGACTGTCTTTCAATGCAGTCATGACTATAGATTGGTCTAAGTTCTGCACCTCCAGCATAGCAACATTGAAGCGACTGACATAAGCTTAGATAGATTCTCCTTTCTTTTGGTTTATATTCATAAGGGAGTCTGAGCCTCATCTTGAACGTTGGTTGCTTATGAAATGAGCTACAAACTGATGGCTCATCTTATCAAAAAAAAAGATCGTACCCAATTTAAAGCTCGAGTACCAATTTCTTGTTGCTCTTTTTAGGATGATAGAAAGCTCGGCACAGAATGACATTCGATTTATCATGGAGTAGCATTATCATTTGGAAGGCCTCAATATGGTCGATCAGATCAGAAGTTCCATCATAACTCTCGAATTGGGAGAGCTTGAAGTTCGATGGGATGGGCTCCTGCATAATCTTAGTCGAGAAGGGGGATTGGTGCAATGTCATCATGGTGGACTGGGGTAGCATGGCGAAGCTCTTGAATCTATCGGTTCATGTCCTAGAGTTTATGATCGAGAGCATCATCTCGACCATGAATCTCAGAGGACCGCCAGCTATCGATAGAGAAAGTCTCCTCAGAGGAAGAATCATGGTTGGAGCAGGGACTCCCTGCTCTCTGCTTCCCCTTCCTGGGGGTAATGGATCTACTGACCCAGGTTGCCCTTCTTGGTGTTAGTTCTAAAAGTTTTGACTGGGGTCTCTCCGACTGGGCTACTGTTAGAGGCTACTTCATGTCCTGCACCATTTTGATGAGGCTTCGAACTTGCTATATTAGCTGATTGAACAGCTCCGAATCTACCATGACCGTTGGTGGAGGAGATTGAGGTGCTGGTGATGGTTTTGGAGTAGGTGGTTCTATTTCAGATCTAGTGATGGAGGTGGTGGATTGCCAGATGGTTGTCTTCTTTGGAAGTATTTCTAGGATCAAAAGAGATCAAACAGAGATGGATCCTAAAGGATTAAAAGAAGAAAGTAAAAAAAGATCAATTGAGCACTCCTTTTAGAATAAGAGCTCAGATTTTCTTCCTCTAGTACCAATCCTATTGGTGCAGAAATCTATGAGGACACCGGAGGTAGCTGAAGTTAGAAAGATGAGACTATCGACTAGACCTGCAAAATAAAATCCTAATCGAAGGTGGGTGGCTCCGATAGGATCCTCTAATGCTCAAGTCAATTTTTTGGCCAACTGGAATGAAGTGCTCAAGAAAGTAGAGAAGCAGAGTAACGGGAGGGGGAGGAGAGTTTAGAGAAAAACGTATCTAGAGGATCCCTTTTATAGATGGAGCTTGTAACAAATTGATGGTGACAGCCATAGCTATTCGATAGTGAGCCATTCAGGCCACGTAGAGTTTGTTACAGAGGATGAACTATCAATTATCACAACTTGTAGGTGGTTGAGATCCATTTGTGGGAGTTCACATGATGGCTAGTGGCTTCTGTGTCTACTCGGCCAAACGTAGATGTCGATAAAGAGGATCTTAGGTCAAGCAGTCGAGCTTGAAGGTTGGCAACATATGGCAAAATGGCATTAGTCAGGGGTTGTTGAAGTATAATTGGGAATAGTGTTCCAAAGCCAATCATCAGCTTATTGATGGTTGAGAAATTATAATTGATTTATTAATTAATAAAAATTTTTTGACATCTTTTTCATCATAAATTTACATCTTCTAATAAACTCCATTATTGTGATGAAGTTCTTAGGACTATTTAGTTTCGATAAAGAGAGGATTTATCGATTAGTCTTTAAATTTGTTCGCGACCAAATGATAGGCTATTAATTAGGACGATAGTGTCTATCGAGCATAGATCTCTATATGCCATATAGGTTGGGTGTCCTATTAACCAAGGAATATGGAGATACTAGTTTGGCATACAGGTGAGATGTATGGGTATATCATCATTGAACATGACCAACTTCAAAGCATTCTGCTATCAAGAATATCTCTGATTGGATATAGGTATAAGTATCCCTTAGACCTAAGATTACCTCAGTGACTTGCAAGCAACTCATTGTACTTTGGTATCAGACTAACTAAATTTTTAATTCAGCAATGGAAGGCTTTTGGGCATAGTCAAGTACTTGCAAAGTGAAAGTGTGATCAAGATAGAATTGATCACTCCAAGAGTTGGAGAAGAATGTATCACTGTATTTCAATATAGCAAAATCTTAGCTTGGGTAATCCATCAGATGGATTTGATATTTTAAAATAAAATGTGGACAACCTAATCAAAGTTAACAGTTGAACTCTGAGGTGTCCTATGAGCATTATGGTCAAGGGGATGAATTATATGGAAACTATATTCGCATGGATTCTAAGGATGGTGTTCTACACCTTTCGACCTATCCAGCCGTCGGGTATCATTGCTAGATAGTCACTTTGATTGGTATAAAAATTTATTCCTATATTATTGGCTTAGATTCGGACCTATGAGGTCACACACATTAGAGTTCATGTTTCGATCGGATGGTTGATCAGTAATTTAGAATCTTTTTAGGGTTAAACGATCAATATGGTTGATGTTTGACTTAGTGCAAGCGTTATAGGAAGATTGATTAGCAATTCGATTCCTAATTGGCTTAATTTGATTAAACTAGTAGGTTGAGATTAAGTCTAATTAAATATGGTTTAATTAGATTTAGTTTCGGCTTAATTGGATCAAGTCTAATTGGCTTATTGGATAAGCCAACTGCAAGGAAGAACTAGTCCTAGTCCAACTAGGACTCGGATCTATCCAATTTTTTAATTTGATTAAAAAATTAAATTAAAATTAAATTAAATTTAATTTGATTTAATTAAGTTCTTAAATAGGTTAGGATATTATTTAATTGGGTTGGTTTACTCTTGTTTTTATTTTGTTAAAAGATCTTGTTTGACCAGGTCAAAATAGGAGTTCTAGCGTGACTAGGACTCCCTATTCCTTGCACCACCTAATCCTCATGCCCTACCCCTCTCTCTTTGTGTTTTTATGTGAATAATCTCTATGCCCCAAGCAATCTCACACCTCCCTTCTCTCTTCCTTTTTCTCATATGAAAATTTATTTTATGACCAAGTCAAAAGAGGAGATTGGTTTTGCTTTAGGATTCTATGAGATAGAATCCTAGTCAACCAAAAGACTTCCTTCCTTTCATGCTGCCACCTCCCTATTTTCTCTCTCTATCATGACATTTTTTGGCATTTGTTGTCCCCTCCCTTGCTGGTCCACGATAGAAAAGTAAGGTGGGGGCGTCCAAGAGTTGGATGCCCCAACAACCTGCCATTTGGTGACTTTCCTATCTAGGTTTTTGACCAACTTTGGACTCTACATATCTTTTTATTTTAAAAAGAATTTTTGATTAAAATTTTCATGGATTGTAGACATTTGAGATGTCTCTTTGGTGTAGAAAAATTAGAGAAAAATTCATCTGGGTCGTTGAGATATTAAAAACATAATTTAGGGTGTCTAGAAAAAGAACAAAGAAGAACAAGAGGGTCTTCTTCTAGGATTTTTGTTCTAGATCTCTTCCTCCCTTTTTGTGAGCTTTTAGAAGATGTCTTGGCATCACAAATTTTTTTTTTCTTTTGGTATTTTGGAGTATCCAAGTTTTGAAGAAGAAAGCATCGGATCGACCATCGAAGAAGAGAGATCAGCATAGTGCTAGCATACAGTGCTGATTTCCTGCATCAGGAACTCTGATCATATTCGTGGGCTCGTGTGGATGACTCTTAGGGGCCAGATGTGTGTACAGCTCATGACTTCATCTTTAAGGCTGGATCAGTAAGTTAGAATATTTAACTTGCTCAGGTAACAGATCTAATCTATTATTTTATAGTTTCATTAGATGTTGTATAGATCTAAGTTGACATGATCAACCTTTCTTTCTCCTTTATGTTTTTAATTTTTGATTTAATATCATACCTTGATTATATAATAGATCTAAGATCTAGATATTTATATATTTATTTAAATAAATATTTGATTTCTTTAAGTCTTTCACTGCCTGATCTTGAAAAAGTTTCAAGATCTACCCGTGAAATCCTAGATCTAGTTCCTTCAATTGGTATCAGAGCCTAGATTCTTATTACATAATTTTTATGCATATTTAAATTATTTTTAAATTAGATCTAATTTATAATTTAATTATTAAATATAAAATTAAAAAAATTTAGATCTCACGAACTACCATAAGGTTGTCCTGCTATAAGGTTTACTCCTTATAGTGAAAAGGTTGTCCTAGTTCGTGATGATCTGACTCTAATCATAAATTTATTAGATTTGATATATTTTTATTCATAATTTAATAGATTTAAAATAATTTTAGATCTAAAAATAAAATATTTTAGATTGCACAGACTGCCATAATATTGTCCTGCTGTAAGGTTTACCCCTTACAATGGATAGGTTGATCTATTACATGCTGATTTAAAATATTGATCTTAAAATTTTAGATTAAATCTAAGAGATTTTATGATCTGATTAAAAATATTTTAATCTAATTTTAATTATTATAAATATATTATATTTGATCTAGGAAGATTTATGATTGATTATTATTGAAACTATTTCAATTACATGAATTTGTTTCGATTAGATCTAAAATAGTTTTATATTTATTTTACTTGCATATTGATTATAACTCAAACGTGCAACTTGGTTGATAGAATCATGTTATAAAAATATTTTACAAACATGAAAATTATTTTTGAAAAGCCAAACCCCAACCCTCAACCCAAAACTTAATTAAGAATTAAGAAGTTGTTTGATTAGGTTCTAGGATTGTAAATTGAAGATCCTATGACCCGAATCATAACACATTGGGTTAATGGGTTAGTGAAGATTAGGTCCATTAATTGGGTTAGACCTAAGGTTAGATTAATGAATGGACTTAATTAGAGAATTGACTAAATCTAATCAATTGTTGTCTTAGATTAGGTCAAGGATTCTCTAGATCAATTACAGTAGTTATAGTTGGTCAAGTCCATGTCTTTAACAATAACCAAATGGACTTGATTTTTAGCTAAGAGGTCTAGCTCGAACTGTTAGGTTGATCTAATTAAGACTAATTAAACCAGTTGGTATCTAAGATAAGTTTGACACATACGATTGGTGGTTTTTAATTGGCATCCTGCTTACCTAACTATTTTCGATAGTGTCTAAAGCAAGTTTTGGCAGACTCTTCCACCGATCTCACTTACCTGGCCTTCTTAGTGAGATTGAGTTTTGATCAAATCATTTGATAATTTGAGTTGACCCATGTCAGCTAGGTAAATCAGTGTGACTGATTTAGGTGCTCCTAGACTAGCCTGTTAGTGGTCTCCCTTAAGCTGACTTGGTGAAGCTAGTGGAAGGATCATGACAAGTTGGTTAATTTGACCTACTCACTTCTATAAATAAATCCTCTAAAATTATTTGATCCCTAAAATGAAATAGTAATATGATAACTAGATCATAGCCTCCCATTAAAGTGGATGATAATGGGTCCATCATTTGGATAATCATTGGAGGCCCAAAAGCCTGATACTTATCGATTGATGGAATTATCATTCATTATATGATCTCTTGGATACATCTTTCCAAATGGTGATTAGGTGGGCTGACCAAAGTTGGACCTAATTATTCATTGGTTGGATGGGCCAAGTATGGTCATGTTAATGGTTGGACCTAACTGGACCATTTTCTGAGAAGACTAAAGCCAATTGATCAGGGCTTGGAACAAAATTTGATTACTAGAAATTATTTGAAGAAATAATTGGTTATGAACCTACCCTTAGATGTACATGGGTGTGCCAACCAAAGTTGGGCTTGTATATAGTCTATGTAGATTCTAGTACCCACTAAGAAATTAGGATAATTTCTCGAATTGGAGGTAGAGACTACCAATTCGAATAAAATAGTGGAAGACCCTTTTGATTAAAATTCAAATCTCTAGGTTTAATAAATCAATTACTAATTAGGTTATGTTTTTTCTTTGTGCAGATATGGCTACTTCTCTATCGCTCTGATCATTGTTAGACAATGATAAGTTGGTGGAACCCAACTTCAATAGCTGGTACTGAAAGTTGAAGATTATCCTAGAGCATGAACGGATCCTATATGTGCTGATGGATCCTGCTCCTGAGGAGCCAATTGCCAATGCACATGAAATAGTCAAAGAAACTTATCAAAAATGGCTCAGTGATCGAACCACGGTGTGCTGCATTATGCTGGCTGTGATGAGCGATGAGTTCAGTCATAGATTTGAGATAGCTCAGCCAAATGAAATGCTCCAAGTGTTGGAGGATTCTTTTAGCACATCCGATGATATTGAAAGGCACAAGACTAGTTGCGCCATCTTTAATGCCAGAATGCGGGATGGAGCCTCTATCACTAATCATGTACTATACATGATCGAGCTGATAGAGTGCTTGAACAAGCTCGGCTTTCTCTTGCACAAACAACTTGGGAAAGATGCAATATTGAACTTGCTGCCCAAGTCTTATCTCCCATTCCTTACACATTATAGAATGTCAAAGTCTAAAGTTGACTACCATGGGTTACTTCAAAACCTTGAGAAGGATCACCAGCTCCACAAGGAGTCGGTGAACTTAGTGGAAGGTTCGTCTTCTCATTCTCGACCCTTTAAGAAAGAAAAGAAGAATAAAAAGAAGAAAGCCAAGAAGGTGCATGTTCAGGCTAGGACATCTATGCCAGGTCAGACCCAAAAAACCAAGCTTGATAAGAGTCAAGCTGAATGCTTCTTCTACAAGAAGCGGAGGCACTAAAAGAGGAACTGTCCTCAACACATTGCCTCCTTAGATTCGAACAGGCAGAGGAAGAAGCAGGTAGTTGCTGGGCAAGGTATTTATATAATAACTCCCTGCAATTTCTTTGTGTGTGATATTATTGACTGGGTATTGGATATCGAAAGCCCTTATGATATTTACAATTCGTTGCAGGGGTTGTAGGTCAGTAGAAGATTCGAGCAAGGTAAGAGATTTCTAAACGTTGGGGATGGAAGATCAGTTCCAATTCTAGCTTTAAAAATTTTGAAACTTGTATTTGAATCTCATACCGTTGTTCTTAGTGATTGTCATTTCTGTCCTAGTTTCTTTTTAAATATCATTTCTGTAGGCCTTTTGGCCATGAACAATTATGAAATTTTAATAAAGAAATGAGTTTGTAATGTCATTATGAATGATGTTACTGCTTTCTATGGATAATTGAATAATGATGTATATATGTTATCACAACCTATTAATATAATCTATTCAATTGGCAAACATCCTAGATTAGATAATGTGATAGATATCTATTTATGGCACTATAGGCTGGGTCATATAAACAAGAACAGGATAAGCAAGTTGGCTCAAGAGGATAACGTTGAACTTAGTGATTGTGAATCGCTTCAAACCTGTGAATCCTGTCTTCTTGGTAAAATGACTAAGTCACCTTTTACTGAAAAAGGTGAGAGGGCCACTGAACTCTTAGGACTAGTACATACTGATGTATGTGGACCAATGAGTACTAGTGCCAAAGGTGGATATGTCTACTTCATCACTTTCACAAATGATCTATCTAGATTTGGATATGTCTATCTGATGAAACATAAGTCAGATTCGTTTGAACTGTTCAAATGATTTCAAAGTGAAGTAGAAAAACAAACTAGAAAAAGTGTTAAAACTCTTCGATCTGACCGAGGAGGGAAATACCTTTCTAATGAGTTTCTCATATATCTAGAAGAGAATGGGATTCTCTTCCAATGGACTCCTCTAAGAACACCACAGCATAATGGTGTATCTGAAAGGAGAAATTGGACTCTATTAGACATGGTCTGATCCATGATGGATTTTGCTAATTTACCAATATTCCTCCGGGGATATGCACTCGAATCAGCTTGCTATCTTTTAAACAGGGTTCCAAGTAAATCTATGGTTAAAACTTCATATGAGATATGGACAGGATGTAAGCCAGCACTTTCACACCTCAGGATCTAGGGGCGCTTGGCTTATGTCAAATGGTTAATTACAGATAAACTTGGACCTAGGTCTGATAAGTGCACATTTATAGGATACCCAAGAAAACCAAAGGATACTATTTCTACCATGCTGATGAATAAAAGGTGTTCGTCAGTCTTAGGACAATCTTTTTAGAAAAGGAGTTCCTTAGTGAAGGAACTATTGCCCTAAGGTTGAACTTGATGAAGTTCAACAAGTAGAAAGTCCGATACAGAATGTTGAACCTAAGTTGGATTTGATCAGATCAGATCCAAAGCCAAGTGAACCTACACCATTAAGATGATCCGGTAGAGTACCGCACCATCCGGATAGAAACTATGGATTCTTGGTCCAAGATGGTGATCCCATCGAACTCGATGAGAACGATGAGGACCCAATCACTTATATGGATGCAATGCAGAGATCCGACTCTAAGAAATGGCTAGAAGCCATGAGAATCCAAAATGGATTTCCATGAAGATCAACGATGTATGGATATTAGTTGACCCATCCCAAAGGGGTTAAATCTATAGGGCATGTAAGTGGATCTTTAAAAGAAAAAGGCAGTAGATGGAAAGATGGAGACTTAGAAAGTCCTGTCTGATTGTCCAAGGAATATCATCAATGTTATGGTATTGACTATGAAGAGACGTTCTTTTCCTATGGCAATGCTCAAATTCATTCGGATTATGCTTGCCATTGCTGTCCATCTGGACTATGAGAATCTAGCAGATGGATGTGAAGAAATAGACTTTTCCTAAATGGAAGAGCTGAATGAAAGAGATGTATATGATACAACTTGAAGGGTTCACATCCATAGATGAGTCTAAGGTGTGGTAAGGCTTCAGAGGTCAATTTATGGACTGAAGCAGGCATCTCAGGAGTTGAAACATATGATTTTGATAAAATGAATCAAAACGTATAGCTTTATTAAGAATGGAAGAGGAATCCTGCATATACAAATAGAGAAAATGGTCCAGCAATGGTATATTCCTTTTTTTGTATGTGGATGATATTCTCTTAATCGAGAATGAATATCCCCGCACTATTACAAGGAATAAAAGTTCTAGTTGTCATCATAGTTCTTCATGAATAATTTGGGAGAAGCTTCCTACATCCTAGGGATGAAGATCTATAGAAATAGATCTAAAAGGTTACTTGAATATATTCCAATCTACGTACATTGATACTGTGCTGAAATGGTTCAGTATGAAGAATTCCAAGAAAGGCTATCTACTGATAGGCCATGAAATTTCACATTCAAAGAGGGATTGTCCGACAATACCTCTAGAAAGAGAGCATATGAGTAGAATACCATAGGCTTCGGCAGTGGGTTCTATCATATACACCATGACACGTACACAACTAGATATGGCAAAATCACTAGGGATAGTGAGTAGATACCAATCTGATCCAGGGAAGAACCATTGAAAGGTTGTTAAAATCATCCTAAAGAATTTAAGAAATACTAAGAACCAATGGCTTGTATATGGTGAATCAAACTTCAAACTTGTAGGGTTCATAGACTCCAGTTTCAGTCTGATCATGATGATAGCAAAAATGTATCGGGATATATATTCATCCTTATTAGTGGGGTTGTCTGCTGGAAGAGTTTCAAGCAGCACACTATGATCGATTTAGTTTGTGAGGTAGTATGTCATTGCATTAGATGCTGCCAAAGAAGTGGTGTGGCTGAAAAAATTCATCACCGAGCTCAGAGTAGCATCCTTCCTTGATGGTCCAGTTTTACTCTATTGCAACAGCTCTAGAGCCATTGTTCAGGCAAAGGAACTGAAGGCACACTAGCAGACGAAGCATATTCTATGCCGCTACCATCTTGTCTGAGAGATTGTGGATCGAGGTGATGTAGGCCTTCAAAAGATTGATAGAAAGAAGAATTAGATATTACTATACTGCAATGAAGGAGTTCAATGACTTCAAGTCGAAGATAGATATTAGATACTGCATCGATTGGCTTTAGTCCAAGTGGAAGATTGTTGGAAATGTGTCCTAAAATCAATTATTAGTCTGTTGACTGTTGAGTTATGCTTTTATAATTGTATATGATTTATAAATTAATAAAAATTATTTTTATATTTTTTATAATAAATTTTTTGTCTTAAATTTACTCTTCTAATGAACTCCTATGTTATGATAAAGTTCTTAGAACTATTTAGACTCAACAAAGGAGGATTTGTCATTTAGTCCTTAAAATAGTTCATGATAAAATGATACGTTGTTACTTAGGATGATAATATTTATCGAGTATAGGTCGTTGTATGCTATATAGATTGGTTGTCCTCATAACCAAGGAGTATTAAGATACTGATATGGCATGCAAGTGAGATGTATGGATACATCTACACTGAGTGTGATCAACTCTAAAACTTTTCTTCTGATAAGATTAGCTCTAATAGAATATGGGTATAAGTATCACTCCAACCTGAGATCACCATGGTGACTTTCAAGCAAATAACTGTGCTTTGGTGCCAGAGTACCTAAATTTTTAATTCAATGATGGAAGGTTTCTGGGCACAATCAAGTACTTAAGAAGTCGGTGCGTGTATCAAGATGGGATTGACCACTCCTGATTTTAGGAGCTGTGTTCAATTGTGTTTCAATTTAGCAAAATCTTGGTCAGGATAGTCTTAGTGAGAAGTCACGGGACTAATTACTTTGAGACACAACATGAATGTATTTTCTAGGGTTGACAGTATAACCCTGAGTCATCTATTATACAATGGCCATAGGGATGAATTATACAATAACCATATTCGTGAAGGCTCTGAATGTTATGATTGCGACTTTTTGATCTATCCAAATGTTGGGTACCATTGCTAGATGGTCACTTTGATTGGTATAAAAATTTATTTTTATGCTATCAACTTAGGATTGAATCTATGGGGTCACACACATTAGAGTTCACATTCTGATCGGATTATTGATCAGCGATTTAGAATTATTTTAGGGTTAAACGATTAATAAGTTGATGTTTGACCTAGTGCAAGTGTTGCAGGAGGATCGATTAGCAATTCGACTACTAATTGACTTAATTTGATTAAACCAGTAGATTAAAATTAAGTCTAATTAAATATGATTTTATTAGATTTGGTTTTGACTTGATTGGATCAAGTCCAATTGGCTTATTGGATAAGCCAAGTGCAAGGAAGAACTAGTCCTAGTCTAATTAGGACTTGGGTCAACCCAATTTTCTAATTTGATTAAAAAATTAAATTAAAATTAAATATAATTTTATAAAATTTAATTAAGTTCTTAAATGGGTTAGGACTTTATTTAATTAGATTGGTTTACTCTTATTTTTATTTGTTTAAAAGATCTTGTTTGATCAGGTCAAAATAGGAGTCCCAGTGTGACTAGGACTTCCTATTCCTTGCGCTACCTAATCCTCATGCCCCATCCCTTTCTCTGTATTTTTACGTGAATAATCTCCACACCCCAAGCAATCTCATGCCTTCCTTCTCTCTTCCTTTTTCTCATATGGAAATTTGTTTGATGACCAAGTCAAAAGAGGAGATTGGTTTTGCTTTAGGATTCTATGAGATAGAATACTAGTCATCCAAAAGACTTCCTTCCTTTCATGCTGCCACCTCCCTATTTTCTCTCTCTCATGACATTATTTGGCATTTGTTGTGCCCTCCCTTGCTGGTTCATAGCAGAAAAGTAAGGTGGGGGCACCCAAGAGTTGGGTGCCCCAACAACCTGCCATTTGGTGACTTTCCTATCTAGGTTTTTGACCAACCTTGGACTCTGTATATCTCTTTATTTTGAAAGAAACTTTTGACTAAAATTTTTGTGGATTGTAGATATTTGAGATGTCTCTTTGGTATAGAAAAATTAGAGAAAAATTCATCTAGTTCGTGGAGATATTAAAAACACAAATCAGGGTGTCTAGAAAAAGAACAAAGAAGAAGAAGAGGGTCTTCTTCTAGGGTTTTTGCTCTAGATCTCTTCCTCCCTTTTTGTGAGATTTTGAGAGATGTCTCAGCATCACAGATCTTCTTCTTTTCCTTCTAATATTTTGGAGTGTCCATGTTTTGAAGAAGAAAGTATCAAATCGACCATCGAAGAGAGATCAGCACAGTGCTAGCATACTATGCTGATTTCCTGCATCAGAATCTCTGATCATGTTCGTGGACTCATGTGGATGACTCCTAGAGGTCGGACATATGTGCAGCTCGTAACTTTATTCTCAAGCCTGGATCATTAAGTTAGAATATCTAACTTGCTCAAATAATAGATCCAATCTATTATTTTATAGCTGCATTATATATTGTATAGATCTAGGTTGATATGATCAACCCTTCCTTCTCCTTTATATTTTTAATTTTTGATTTAATATCATGCCTTGATCATGTAATAGATCTCAGATCTAGATGTTTACATATTTATTTAAATAAATATTTGATTTATTTAAGTCTTCTGCTGCCTGATCTTGAAAAAGTTTCAAGATCTACCCATGAAACCCTAGATCTGGTTCCTTCAATATCCAACTATTTTAAGGGGTTCGGTAGCCTTCTAGGTCATTCGGGTAGGGGGGAGGGTGGTAGATGCTATCCAAATCAGGCTGCATGGTTGGCCCTACAATCACGGGAAGGCAACCACCTCGACTGGATGAAGTTCGATAGGAAGATACATATCTAAAAGAAGGTTGTCCAAAAGGAGACCATCCGGGAAAGGTCTTAGTTAGAGGAGTCATCCGAGAGTAGAGTGACTAGAGGAGTTTTTCCAAAGGGAGCATGACTGGAGGAGTTCGTCCGAAGGGAGCACAATTGGAGAAGCTCGTTCAGAAGAGCGCGACTAAAGGAGCTCGTCCAGAGGGAGCATGACTGGAGGAATTCATCCAGAGGAGCATGACTAAAGGAATTCATCCGAGGAAGCATGACTGGAGGAGCTCATCCAGAAGGAGCAAGACTGGAGGAGCTTGTCTAAAAGAAATGCAACTGGAGGAGCTTGTTCGAAAGGAATGCGACTGGAGGAGTTCATTCGAAATGAGCGCAATTAGAGAAATTCGTCCGGAGGGAGCGCGATTGGAGGAGCTTGTCTGAAAGAAGTGCAACTGGAGGAGTTCATTTGGAAAAAGTGCAACTGGAGGAGTTCATTCGAAGAGAGCATGACTAGAGGAGTTCGTTTGGAAGGAGTGCGACTGAAGGTGCTCATCCAGAAGGAGTGCGATTGGAGGAGTTCATCCGAAAGAAGTACGATCGAGCCCCAATCCTATCATTCATTTTTAGTCAAAAGGTAAGATAAGTATAACAATAGTTCTCCTTCACTATTTAGGATCATGTTGCCAGACTTCTATATGCTTTCGAGAGGTTCTTTAGTATGAACTTGTTGTTGAGGGGATCAATGAATTCCAATAGGAGAGAGGTTAGCGGCTAAAGACTTTGGCCAAGAACTTTGGTGGGGGTTATTTTATCTCCAATAGATGTAAAAAGTGCTTTTCTAAATGATTTTATTATGGAAGAAGTATACGCAGAGCATCCCTCTGATTTTAAAAATCATACTTTTTCAAATCATGTTTTCAAATTGAACAAATCTTTATATGATTTAAAACAAGCTCTTAGAACATGGTACAAAAGACTAAGTAGATTTTTGCTAGAAAATAATTTTTTAAGAGAAAAAGTAGATACAACTATTTTCATAAAAAGAAAGGTTGATAACATTCTTGTGATATAAATATATGCTGATGATATCATTTTTGGATCCACTAGTGAGATTTTATGCTAAGGCTTTACCAAGCTCATACAAGAAAAGTTCGAGATGAGCATGATGGGAGAACTCACTTTCTTCCTCAAACTTCAAATTAAGCAATAAAGAAGGAATCTTCATCTACCAAAATAAGTACATAGGAGAACTATTAAAAGAATTTGGGATAGAGACCTCTAAAAGTATTGGCACACCTATGAGCCCTTCATGCAAGCTTGACAAGGATGAAATGGTAAGATTGTTGATTTAAAACTCTATGAAGGTATGATAGGATCATTGCTTTATCTTATTGCTAGTAGGCCTGATATTATGTTTAGTGTTTGTATATTTGCAAGATTTCAATCTAATCCTTAAGAATAATACTTAAATGCTATTAAAAGAATCTTCAAATACTTAAATAGAACTCAAACTTTAGGCTTATAGTTTTTCAAATAATCATCTATAAATTTAATAGGATACTCAGATGCAGACTTTGCAGGATGTAAATTAGATAGAAAAAGTACTAGTGGAACTTGTCAATTTCTTGGAGTGAACTTAATCTCTTGGTTTAGCAAGAAAAAAAATTTGGTGGCATTATCTATGGCCGAGATCGAATACATTGCAATTAGAAGTTGTTGTGCTCAAATCCTATGAATTAAGAACAACTCAAAGATTTTGGTGTGAAACTTAATAATATTCCCATATGATGTGATAACACTAGTGCCTTTAATCTAATTAAAAACCCAATTCAATAGTTTAGGTCAAAATACATTGAAATAAGACATAATTTCATAAGAGAGCATGTGCAAAATAATGATGTATTGATTGACTTTATTTGCTCAAAAAAATAATTAGCAAACATATTTAGAAAATTCTTAAATAAAAATAAATTTTGTAAAATTAGAAGGGAGCTAGGAATCTTGGATCCACATGCTTAGAGATCTCAAGTAGACTTTCCTTCAAACTTCCTATGTTTGATCTTTTGAGACATAATCTTTCTTCCTTTAATCTCAAAAATTTCTTTTTTTTTTTTGACTCATGGCTACTGATTTGATTAAAAAGGATTTTTTGAACTTTGGACTAAATGGCATGCCCCTTAGGTCACCCCATGCAAAAAGGAATGATCCAAGGGAGGCCCTTTGGGCATTTTCATCTTTTTTACTTGGACTAAAAAAAAAGGGGGCTCTGTTCATCTTCCCACAAGACGTCCCCCTTTCCTTCTCTCACTTAGGTGTCTTCTCCTTTTCTCCCACCGAGCCCTTCCTTGCTTGAAACCCACCAAAAGCTCCCTCCAAACTACTTCCAACCTCTCCAAAGACAATCTCCCAATAACTCTTCTTTCTATCTCTTCTTTATTTTGATCAATTTTGCTCTACTTTTGAAGCTACTGTAAGCCCTAACCTCAAACCGAATCCCATCATTCTTGAAAATCTGCCTTCTCCAGCAAATCTCTCACAAAGTTCAGTCTTTTCCCTCTTTTCATTCCTTGTCTTGCATCCCTTACCCATGCTTAACAATGTCTCCTCAGGTGAAGCTTCCTCAATGGTGCAAGTCCACCTATGGCCTAGTAGAAGAGCAAAGAAGGAAGAGAGCTGCTCCAACACCTTCTCCCGCTCTAGCTCCGGCTTCCTTCTCTTCTCCTATGACTCCAAGTCAGAAATCCCTTTCCGAAAGAAAAATCTCACTTGGCAGAAACATAGACTTCCATTTTGTTAAAAAGGATGGTTTTTCTTTTGGGGAGAAAATTAACTCATTAGGATGGGGTTCTTTCTGCACCATGAGGGAAATTATCTACATTGACTTGGTTAGGGACTTCTATCAAAATTTTTTGTATTCTGATGGAAGGGTTAGATCCTTGATAAAAGGAGTAGAGATTGTGTTTGATGCATAATAGCTAGGTTTTCTTGTTCACCTTCTATGTGAAGGATTGAACTTAGATAGACTGCTGAATAAGGAGGATGGGCTAAAATCTATACTACAAGGAGAAAATGTTGGAGGGATTGATAAGTAAGTTGCCAACAAAGATCTTAGTGTGGAGATGAGAGTGCTTCATCATATAGTCTGCACTATCTTTTTTTCCAAGATTGGCAAGTTCGACTTTGTATCCAGTAGACATCTTTATATAATACATCATATAGTGTGTAAGATCCCTATCAATTTGCTTGTCTTAATGATTGAAGCTATAAGAGAGGCTGTGAATAGAGTGAAAGCACCATTACCTTATGGCATGTCTTTTACTAGAATATTTAGAAGCCTCGGGATAGACTTTCAGGGAGAGGCTACTACTTACTTTGCCCACATAGACACCTATAATGCCAACTCTTTATGATGCATGGGTTCTACCAAGGTAGCTTATCGTTGGATTAAGGCTACTGATGTAGCTGAGGAGGATAGAGCTGAGGAGGATAGAGCTGAGGAGGAGGGACCTTCTTCACCACCTCGTGAGTGGAGAGCTTCATTGAATATCCAGTTCATATCAGATTATGAGGTAGGTCCTTTGGAGTCTATGAGGAGAGATATACCTGTGCCTTAGTCTGGGAGTAGATTAGATCACACAATTATCAGACTAGCAGATGATCAGCTCCAGATAATTACTCAGCAGGTTGTCACCATTTTACTTGCCAGTAGGGGAACCTCGAGCTTTGCTTAGGGAGAGATTTTTCAGGTGGACCTCTCATCTAATCAGTCCATGGTTTCGTATATTACTATAGTTTTTCAGATGTTCATAGCCATGATTGCACACTTTGAGGAGCTTGAGGGTTTAGTTCTAAGATTGACTAGTAGAGTTTTGGATCTGCAAAGATAGGTGTTAGCTTTAGGACATCCCAAGCTGAGTGGGGACATTACTCTAATTTTAGTTTTATCTGTTGAGGGTAATAGTCTTCATCGTGCTCTGGAGGCAGGGATTAAGACCTTGAGAGAGAAGATCAGAGGATCGAGTGATGTCATTTCTACTAGGATTGCTTCTCTCATGCAATTCTTGTCAAGAGTCTTGCGGTAGCTAGACTCCATTAGGCTTATCTTTTTGTCCTAGCCTTCCTCTTCCCTAGCTACTAGGCCTTCTCGTCCACCTGCTCGTGCTGTTTCTTCTACTTGGGGTCGAGGCAGATGTGGTCAAAGTCGTGCTCGTGGTCTTGCTCCTGATACTCCACACTACATCACTAATTCTAATTCTATTATTGATTCTAAATCTGGACAATTCCATTTTTTATCTTAATTAGTCAGCTTTATGTATTTAGGATATGGCTTTTAACCTATGTATCTTGGTTGTTCATAGATTTTATATTTATAGTAATTTATGACTTTTGTATTTTGGTGACTTATGGATGATCTATTTTGGTTAAATAAGCTTATGACTCTTTAGTTGTATTTTGGATATATGACTTGTTATGGCTTATGAAAACTCTATGACTTTGGCTTATTTTTGTATGAAAGTCTATGAATTATGAATCATATCTTTTGTGATATCTTCTATCCTATATTGCTTATAATTGTTGTTTGTAATTATGATATCCAATGTGTCCATATTTTCTTTTGGCTGTACATCGCAACTTTTTCACTCATGCAGATTCTATAAGCTTAAAACCTTTAGGGAGAGTATTGTCTTAAATCTAATTTTTTTTACTTTCCTCTTCCCTTTTTGATGATGTCAAATAGGAAGAGTAGTATAGCATGTTCTGCATGCAATGGTATAAGCAATGTCAAAGTCACAAATTACTAAAACTTCATATTGCTAAAGTTTCATATAGGTTCTATACTTAAATGAGTTTCATACTTAATTGCTAAAATTTTCATACTTGAATGCTATATGTTCAAATTGCAGAATTTTTTATGAAAAATGCCAAATGGTAGATATTATATGCTAAAACTCTCAAAACCATATGCATGAAATATAATCAAAAGTAAATGCCTTCATAAGATGCATTAAAGTAATCACTTACATATAATTGTATTAAGCTCCTTCATTTCAAATGGCATCTCCCCCTTAATTATTAAATTTACTTCATTTTTGCTTATACTCAATTGTTTTGTCATCATCAAAAAGAAGAAGATTATTGTTTCTTGGATTGATTTTGATGAGCACAAAATAATTGAGAGGGATACTAATGATTTTTATCCTTGGAGATTTTTTAAAAAGTAATTTCAAGAATTTCAAGAAATTTTGTATTGAAAGAAATGATTGGAGATGATCAAAATAGTAATTTTCTTAAGTTAGAGGAAAAACTAAAGTTTTTTGAAGCCTTAAACACTTTCAAGATGACATCAATTTAAACATTCTCAAACTTTTTGAAAGCTTAAAAATAAAGAAATGATAGCTTAAGAAAAAAGGGGTGACCCTAGATTGATCCTTTTTGATTTGGCACACTGGCACACAAGATTGAAAGTGGCATACAAAAAAGAGGCGACCCCTGGGTCGTCCCATGAAAAAGGGGCAACCTATGGGTCCCAAGCATCCAATAGAAACTAGTTTCTCATCTATTGCAAAAGGGGCATCCAAAATAGCTACTATTCATTTTCAAGTATTTATTGAAGGTTTAAAAGTATTCAAAAGGAATAAAAATATAAGAAAAATTAAGAGAATATTCAGCTCAAAAAGAATCTTAGCTCTAAGCAATAGAAGCATTGATTTCAAGCTTAACCATTTCTCTAACGCTCATTCAAGTCTTCAATTCTTTCAAGAGAGTTTTTAAAAGCTTCTTCTAATATTTGTAAAAGTATTTAAGGGTTTATTATACTCTTTAAGGAGCTTACTGTGCTGAACTTTATATTCCTTTCGTATCCTATACACTATTTTGGGGTTCAAGTTTTGGAGGATTCCAAAGCTTGGGAAGGTTGATCCGAACCTTGAATCAAACTATTTTGGTTGGCTTGTATTCAAAAAATAAGTATCTATATTGGGATAGCTAGGGTCGGGGCACCCGACATTATATTTGATTTGAATACAAATAGTGGATTGAAATTTCCAAGTAGGAGCTTGGGGAGTGGATGTAGGTGCAAGGTTGGCACCGAACCACTATAAATCCTCTTGTTTGTGTTGCTTTCTATTTGTTTGCTTTATTGTGTTGACTTTTTTCTTTTCAAATGAAGCCTTTGAACTTTACTAGCTTCACTCACTCCACTTCACTTAAATCATCAAACACACATCTTGCAATTCTATTTTTTACTTAAATTTTTTAAAAGAAACCTAATTCACCCTCCTTTTTGGGTTGTATAGTTAGGCAACATCTAGCAAGAAGAGAAGATCATTCTTCAGAAGACCATCCTTTAGAGCAGCCATTGTAGTAAAATATTCCAAATTTTGGACCTTCAAAGCAGCAGCATTGAAGCGGACCTCTAGAGCAGTAGTGTTGAAGTAGCTAACATAGGCTCAGGTAGATTTTCCTTTCTTTTGCTTGATGTTTATAAGAGAATCTAACCCCCTCTTTTGGCATCGACTGCTGACAAAGTGAGCCACAAATTGATGGCTTAGCCGATTAAAAGAGTTAGTGATATCTAGTTTTAAACCCGAGTACCAACTTCATGCCATGCCCTTCAAAGTCGATGGGAAAGCTTGGTATAGAATAGCATTCGAGGCACCATGCAGCAATGTCATGGTTCGGAAGGCTTCCAAGTAATCTATCAAATTTTAGGTCCCATCATAGCTTTCAAATTGGAAAAGCTTAAAATTTGGTGGTACAAGTTCATGCATAATTTAGGTAGTGAAGGGCCGGTTGATGTAGATCTCATCGTTCCAAAGTGGGGCTGACTGGTAGAGCTCCTCAATCTGCCTATTCATTTCTTGCAGCTTTCTATCAAGATCATCATCTCAATCATGAATCTCTAAGTGTGGTGACCTTGATGGAGATAGCAACTTTTCAGGAGTAGAGTCATGCTTAGAATAGGGACTCTCAGCCCTCTATTTTCTCCTTTCAAGATTCTCTAGTTGGCTTCTCCAAGTTGGCCTCCCCTGCTCTAGATTTTGATGCTATAGCATAGGCCTTTTAGGTGGTGTCAAGATTGGGACTTGTTGCATCGCTTGCATAGCCTTCGTGAGGCTTTTCACCTATTGTATCAGTAGGTGGAATTGATCCATATCCACTACCAACGACTGGGGTGGCGGTAGTGCAGATGACAGCATGGGCATTGGATGATTAATTGACCCTAGGACCGATCGAGAAGCAATGGTGATAGATCACTGAGAGAATGCTCTTTTGGAATGTATTTTGCTTGAATGATGGAGGTGATTACTCGACTAGATACTCCATCTTGGCCAAACCCATCAACAGATCTACAAGATCCAAGCATTTTGCTTGAGCTTAAGGATCATTCTTTAGATCAATGGTGTGGAGCTTGTAGATCTAATTTTTGATTTAGACTATAGTAGGGTTGCTTCAACTATTTTTAGAAGATCGGTTATCTCTAAGGTTGGCTCTTGATGGAAGTTGAGATTTTGGCCTGAAGTCATTTAACAGAAGTTGAGGCTAGAAGGGAAGAGCTGGAGGACTAACCATTCAAATTGGATTCGTAATTAGAACATTAGATTCAGATAAACTTGGAACCAAACTTGCATGGTTACTTGATTGAAATTAAATCAACATTATCATCACTAAGTTGTTGAAGCTCAACTATATCCAGGGTCAAATCCTATTGAACTCTAGTATTGCAGAGTGATTGTTGCTTATCCCATCCCTAAGGTCAGAATCAATCAAGTATTGAACCATCCTACGAATTAAAGTCCATTTGACTAAAGGTTGGATTATGATAAGGTCTGTTGCTATGGCGACATTGTTATGAAGTTTGAACCAAAGGTCAGCATCCATTGAATTTGGAGGAGTAGGTCCTTCAATACTAAACATAATCTTAAAAATGAGCTAAACTTCATTTCGGATAAGATTATATCTTGGGCCCAGATGACATCTTCTAAGGATCGCCAAGTCTGATCATGTTGGACTTCGGTGGGGAATGCTTTTCCCCAACAACTTTCTTAATGGCCAAGGAAGAAGAAACTATGAGGCTGAATCCAAGAGAGATCAGTCTTCTCTCATGAAATGCTAGGTGCTCACCCAAAGAGGAATGGCTTTCTCTTGAACTCACATGCTAAGGAAGCCCACCCCAACCCTCATGCCCCAGTAGAAAATCCTCTAAATTTTCATGCCTAAAAGCCTTCTTTTGTTGCACAAAATGATGGGCTTTATAGAACTTTGGGCGGTATGCATAAGGAGGCTAGTTTAAGATTAAAATGAACTCCAATTCAAAACTATTTTAAATTGAAACTTTGCCAACCCTAATCTCTATCTAAGAGTGGGTGGCAAGGGGTGATTGTCATCTAGATCTCTGATGCACAATCTGATTGTGCATTAAGAAATAACGGGCGGTGATGGGCAAGTTGAGTAAGGGAGAAACCAGACCAAATTAGACTCTATATTTCATCTTGATTTGGTTCAAATCAAATCATATTTGATTAGACCCAAACATATGAATGAACCTAACATGATTAGTCTCTAATCCTCTTATTCAAATCAATAATTAATTGAGTCTAAACCCTGATCAAATCATGATTTAATCTTCCTTAGTAATTAGGTCATCCAATAACCTAATCGGGTTAGACCTAATTGAATCTAATTCAATTAGACTTGATCCAATCCTCATAACTCGATCAAACTAAGTCAATTAATAATCTTTTCATAATTAATTATATTAGTTTAATCATCAATCATATTGATAATTATACTCTACAATGATTCACAATCATTGATCAGCTAGCTAATTAGATCATAACTTCTAGATGTGTGACCCCATAGGTTGGAATACTAAGCCAGTGGTATAAGAATAAATTTTTTGTACCAATCGAAGTGACCATCTATCAATGGTACCTGACATTTGGATAGAGTCAAATGTATCAAAGCAACCCTTAAAATCTATTGGCATATGGTTATTATATAATTCATCCCTTTGACTCTTGATGTTCAAGATGACTTTAGAATTTAAATTGTCAACTATTGATCGATTCATCCATATTGTGTCTTAATTTAATCAATTCTATGACTCCTCATAAGGATTATCATAGTCAAGATTTTGATAAATTAAAATATATTGAGGCATTCTCTCCAAAAACTTGGAGTGGTCAATTCCATCTTGACTCATGCATTGACTTAACAAGTACTTGACTACACCCAAAAACTTTCCATGACTGAATTAAAAATTCAAGTAGTCTAGCATAAAAGTATAGTGAGTTGCTTGCAAGTCACCATAACTATTTCAGATCGAAGAGATATTTATACCTATATCCCCATGGATACACTCTTGATAGCAGAGTGTTCCAAATTGATCATGTTTAGTGCAGATGTACTTCTACATCTCACTTGTATGCCATACTAGTGTCAACACACTTCTTGGTTAAGAGGATAACCAACTCATATGGCATACAATGATCTATACTTGATATATTTATCATCCTTATTAATAATATATCATTTGGTCATGAACAAGTTTAAAAACCATACAATAAATCCTCCTTTATCATTTTAGAAGCACTTTTAAGGACTTTCATTATAACATAGGAGTTCGATATAGAACATGCACAAATTTATGATGCAATATGCCAAATAACTTTTATTAATGATAAATTTATATACAATTACAAAAGTAAACTCAATCATCTATAAGTTAGATGATTGATTTTAGGATATATTTTCCAACAACTCTCACTTGAACTAAAATCAATCAAAACAGTATTGAATACCCAACTTCAATTTATGATCTTCTAACTCCTTGATTCTGAGAGCTTTAGTAAATGGATTAGCCAAGTTCTCCCTTCCATCGATCTTTTGAAGATTGATATCATCTCAATCCATGATCTTTTGGACAAGATGGTAGCGACGTAGAATATGCTTTGTACGCTGATGGGCCTTTGGTTCTTTCATCTGAGCTATAGCTCCAGTACTGTTGCAATAAAGCAAAATTGGACCATCAATGGAGGGTGCCACTTCGAGCTTGTTAATGAACTTTCATAACCATACAACTTTTTTTATAGCATCCGATGCTGCAATTTACTCCACCTCGCATATTAAATCTATAACACCTCACCCCTAAATTTGGGTGACGGTGCTACATCCTACCCTTATCTAAAGATTAAGGGGATTTCTAGGTTGTAGCTGAACTACAATATCATTTAAAGCCTGCTTTTATTTAATTCAATCAATCCTTTAATCTGCAACACAAGCATTTCAATTAAATTCTCCTGACTTGCTAATAACCATTATCTCCACTCATAACTTATCAAAATCATATAAACAACTCAGAGTTTCAATAACAACACAAAACTTCATACATACATTCTAGTCATTAATCATCTTTTTTTAATACATGCCTTTATAAAACAAACTAATACACATACATATACCAGTTTCTAATTTAACTATCTCAATTGCATAATACATTTCAAATTATATTGCTTTTACAAACCACTATCACCAAAATAGACTCTCCACTAGAGATACTATTACAGAGGCTGAAACATATCTCTGAGCTATGCGACTTCTAAAATTGCAATTAGAAAGAGTGAGGGGTGAGACCTGGGGAAGTCTCAGTGAGTGGATAAACAATCTAACAATGAAAAAATAAGAATTCTTACCTTGTAATTCAACATAACAATAAAAACTGAAATATAAGAACTACTTTTTAGATCACCACAAAGCTTAAATATACACAATAAAAACTGACATGCAAGAACTACTTTTTGGAGCTTCACAAAGCTAAAATATATCCAATAAAAACTAACATGTAAGAACTACTTTTTGGAGCTTCACAAGGCTAAAATATACCCCATTGGATTAAAGAAAAGTATCAAGCTATGCCATGCTAATGCATGCTTCCTTCTCAGCTACCATCGACTGAATCTCAGAGTACCCCTTCTGTTGGTGCAGAATTTGGTTAACGTCGGATCGAGCTGGAGTGGAGGAGGATGAGGTCGCCGTCGGTGACCTACAAAATAAAGTCTCATTTGGAGTCGATGGGGGGTGGCTCCGATAGGACCCTTCGACGGTCAAGTTAGCTCTGGCCAATAGATATGGAGTGCTCAGTAGGAAGTTTGGTAGAGTTTCAAGGAGGAGAGAAGAGTTTTTTTAAACCTCGCCTGAGCGTATCTGGAGGGTCCTTTTTATAGGTGGAGCTTATTGTTACTGCCTTGATTAATGATTGTCGTAACTGTCCTGATCAATTCGGATCATTATTGACTTGATAAATGCCGATCGTTATTGACTTGATAAATGTCGATCGTTATTATCGTCTAATCGTTTAGTAGTGGGATCGCCAGTAGGAATCCATCGATAGTCTGTAAGAAGTTCGGCTTCGATAGAAGTTCAGCCACTAAGAAGTTCGACCACTGGAGGAGTCCGCAAGGAGTTCGATTTCTATAGAAGCCCGACCGCAGGAAGAGTCCACAAGGAGTTTGGCTTCCATAGAAGCCCGACCGTTGGAGGAGTCCGCAAGGAGTCTGGCTTCTATAGAAGCCCGGATGCTAGAGGAGTCCGCAAGGAGTTCGGATTTCATAGAAGATCGACCGCTAAAGAACTCGACTAAGGCTCGTCCGCTGAAGCTTTCCCATGACTATCGGTTTCATTATCGGCTAAGCATCTGATTGGACTTCGGTGGGAGCAGGGTTTATCCCCAACAATAGTCCCTCCACTCTCGAGTTTGAAATTCGAAGGGAGTACCGAAATAGGTGACTATCGAAGTCCTTTCTCGGGCTCCGCATCCATTGAAGTTGAAGTTTGGGGGATCATATCTCCTGCCTCAGAGGTTACCTCGAGGGAAATCTCATCTTACAGTCGAAGTTGATGGAGATCCTATCTCCTATAGATTTCGGAGCTCGAACTTGGACTTTGCTCGTGTTAGGATGAGGTTCTCCTCCTGTTCCTCGCATGCTGTGGGGGTACGTAAGGGCCACTGTCAGAGCCTCTCCCTCCATCTCGTTTAAAGTGAACTAGGCCTTCGACTTTGCTCACATCAGGATAAGGTTCTCCTCCTGTTGCTAAAGGGCTGTAGGGGCATGCAAGTGTTAGATATATGTGCCCTAGAAGCCAGAATTAGCTGACACTTGTAATACACTTCTAAGGGCAAAATTATAATTTTGACTAATATCAATAAAATGGATTATTCTTTATCACATATGTGTCTTAAGTGTCTGTGATACATCCTTTGAGTTAATAGTAATGATAATTTATATTTTCAAGAGTTGAAAATTTAAGACATGAATAATCATTGTTAACTCATAAAATGCTTCCGACCATAGGATCATCACGAGGATGCTGATTGATCTGGAAGGTTGGTGTACAATCGCTTCTCTTTAGTAGATGAGTCTTGAATCTACGGTGTGCAGACACCAGAGCGAGAGTATAGGTACTCGTTAGAGAACGAGGGCACTGAGTGTGACCACCTCGAGTAGTCATTAGGAAGTCTACCTTCTCATCAATGACTGACTCGATGCTGCAGTAGTGTGTCTGGTTCTTTGACCTGAGGTGCATCGGCAGTTCACCTTGAGGGTGTTATAGTTTGACTACACCATTACTCAGTCTCCTAGCCATATGGAATCCTGAGGTGTATGTTGGCTATAGCATGTTCATTGTAGGAACTAGATGGCATCAAGATGGAATCTATCTACCTTGGTGGTAGAGGAGCAGCCCTATGATGATCATGAGAATCAAGTCCTGAAGCCCATGGCCATGGTAGAGTGAAATAATAGAAAGAGTTTCTATTTAAATTTTCACATCGGACTCGAATCGAATGATTACATCATATGACAAAGACTAGGGTTTGACGAGTTTACCTTAACCCTAATCTGATCGAGGCTCAAGATAGAAGAACTTAATCACATAGGTAGCTGCACCAAGAGGTTCGCATTCAACTCTGATAGGTTGCCACCATATACTGCTAGGTGTCACTGGTGGATTTTGGGAGCAATTAGAATGATTTAGATGATCGATCATTCTAGCTGTTTGAATCAGAAGAGTTCTGATCCATCGAAAGGAGTTTCGATGATGTCGATGATAGAGATCATGACATATCCCATTACCATACAGAATTGAACCTAACTGGGTCACACAAACAAGGGTTTGAATCTGGTGATCATCAATTGAACTGATCTAGTTCAATTGATCTAAATGAGATTCAATTAGGTTCAAGAAAATCATGCTAGCACTCGATGAACCTAACGTTCTTCTTTTACTATCATAAATAAGTTGTCCTGTCTGAGCCAAAGGAGTTTATGCTCAATCAAAGGCCTTCATATGGTCTGACTGGAGGTTGTCCAAATCAAAAAAGGTTGTCTTATTTTGTAAGACATTACCTGCCATTTTTGGTCACCTGCCATTTCTTGTTCTTTGACTTTGGTCAAAAGTCTACCTTTGACTGGTCAAACATTGACCATTGACACTTTGACTTTTGAGCACACATCATGCACCTATTGGAGAGCTGGTGGGGGCCTGTCCCCCTGCCAGAACCTAGCAAGAAAGAGGGTGCATGCCACCTTTGGCGTGTGCCCAAGTTGGAGGCGCCTAGGAGTCCCTATTGGACAGGGACTCCATCTCCTTTTTGGATTTCAATTAGAGTTCTCCTAAGAACCAACTTTGACTAGTCTTAGGCGCCCTCTAAGTAGGAATCCAGGGGACTCTATTTCCACCAATCAGATTTAGATCTGATTTCACAAAGAGTTGTGATTGGTTGGGAAGAAGAGGAGTTGGATCATAGTTAGTCTATAAATAAGACCCTATGCCCAACTCAGATTATGATGAGAATTGAAACCCCACGCTTCAAGGCTGCCTCTCCCCTCTTCCTCCATGCGAAACCACCTTCTCCCTCTCCTCTCCACATCCAAAAGGAGTTTTGGATTTTTGGTTGGTGCGATCCAGATCAAAGAAAGGCGATTGAAAGCCAGAAGGCTGCACTGCTGCAAAGGACGACTGCTGATCTTCAAAAAGAGTTTTGAAGATCCTCCAGATCAGATCTAGATCTAATTTTTGGAGACATGATAGAGAAGAAGAGGATCTCTAGATCCAGTCTGAGTGGATACTGGTAGAGGCCAGGCACTTGCATGGTTAGATCCAGAACCTTCCGCTGCATACAGGATCATCAACGGGTAATAGGATTACCCATATCAAGGTAAGTTAAATCTAATTTAATTTATCTAATTTTTTTTTGATTCTCAAAATAATAATAATTAGATCTAAAACATATTAAGATTTGATTGAGATTAAGAAAAAAAATTTTGAAATATATCTCCTGATCTGATCAGACCTGAACGAACCTGGACTGGGAAATCAGGATTTCCCTTCAACTGGTATCAGAGCTTGGTTCTAAAAGTGTTTAGATCTGATTTTAAATTTATTTTAATTAAAAAATAAATAATTTTTGATATCACATGAGATGTGATCAGATCTGAAATCAGAAAAAAATAAAATTAAATGATTAGGATCTAAGATTAGAAAATATGCATGACTAGTTCTAAAATAGAATAGTTCTATAGAATAGTCTTGCATGTTTTCAATTTAATTTGATTAAATTATATTTTAGATCTATTTATTTACTATTTTTTGATATTATAATAGTTATAATAACATCTGAAAAATAGTAAATAAAATTATTTAATTTTAAACATCATATAAGATATGATTGATGCATGTCTAGACTAGTTGTAGAATAGTTCTACATAATTATCTAGATTAGAATTTATTTTGATTAGATCAATTTAAATCTAATTTTTTAAATTATTGTGAGATAATTTAGATCTGAAAATATGCATGATTCGATACATGAGATGTATGCAAAATATGCCATGATTAGATCTAATTTATATATGAGATATATGATATAGATCTAAAAGTATTTTGTAGTATTGCATGTTCCTGATTAAGGCGTTCCTCTTGGCCGTCCGGTCATAAGAATGAAGAAGGGTTTAAAGGCCCTCTCTTCCCATTCGATGGGGTGTTCTTATGATGTGTAGGGATGCTGCATATTCGTCCTTAATCAAAAACCCAAAACTTACTTTCTGCAAAACCCTAGATCCTGAAACCCTAGGATTTATTATGTATATTTTATTTATGAACCCTACTTAATTAAAAATTAAGATTATGAAATATCAATTAGATCTAAAATTAAGAATTTTAGATCTAAGACATATTCATAATACTGGGTTCGGGCTTGGGTAGCTTAATTAGGTCTAAGCAGTTGATCAAATCAAATCAAGAGTTGGTTAGATGGGATCAATAATGCTTAAATTGACCAGCCTAATAGGATTAAGTCTGGATCAAGATCGAGTCACGATCAAGCAAGACCTAATTAGGCTCAAAGGTTAGAGTCTGGATTGTAGGCTAACCCAATTGGTTCTAGCTCAACAATTTGGTGTCTAAGGTAAGTTTGGCACATACGATCGACTGATTTTTAATTGGAAGCTACTCGACCTGAATGCGTTCTTGTACAAGTTAATGGCATATTCCATCCACCGGTCTCACTTACCTAGCCATATCTGTTGACATAGTTTTGATCTGAGGTGGTCAATAATTCGAGCTAACCCATGCCACTAGGTTAGTCATAATTTTTATGACTATGACAAGTCTAGTTTAATGAGACCTGAATTAATTCTTCCTAAAAAAAGATTAAGTCTGAGGTCTTCCACCATTGTAGATGTGCGGGCCCTTCTCGGGGTTGATTGTTCTCGGCTGGATATAGTGGCTCAGTTGCATCGAAAAGATGCAACCATGTCTATTAGGCATTGGATGCTATGGGTTGGAGAATGAGTTAGGCTCAATATTTCGAATACGGTGAGAGACTCAATTAGGAACCCAGTCTATGCAAATGGTGGGTCTGACTTAACCAAGGAGTGGATCAATATTTCGGATACAGTGAGATTCATAAATTAGAGACCATGTTTGGGTGCACCATGATTAGAGAATCATTGAACAAGAGTTGTTCACTCATTGGCTAACCCATCACCAATAACTGTTAGGTGAGGTGATGATTCAGTTGGTGAGACCGCACCACCCATTAGAAATCATTAATCGTGGAGATTTTCACATCTCTACAAAGGGAGTGTAGGGATCCAAAAAAATAGTGGAAGCTAATTTGTTTAAAAATAAAATTCCTAAACAAATTGGTCAAGTCAAAATTATAATATCTAACTAGAATCTTTGACTCTCTACAGAAAAATGTCTGCGTCCAACCCATTGGCATGTATCCTGGACACACATAGATTGACTGGACCCAATTATGAAGATTGGCTCAAGAACTATAAAATAGTTTTGGATTTTGAGAAGTTAACCCATGTACTGGACCAGGATCCTCCCACCTTACCAACCTGTCCATCCATTGAACAGAGAGCGTCTCTGGAAAAATGGATAGACGAAGATAATAAGGTTAGATATTACATGTTGGGCTCGATGTCTGATGAGCTCTAGCGCCAACATGAAGATATCGAGACTGCTTGCCAAATGTTGGCTCACCTACAGGAGATGTTTGGTGAATAGAGTCGCGCAGCTAAGTATCAAGTCATGAAATGACTTTTTAAGGCTAAGATGCATGATGGGCAGTTAGTCCAAGATCACTGTTTGATGATGATCAAGAACTTAGAAGAGCTTGAGAAGCTCGGTGTGAAATTAGACTTGGACCTGCAGAATGATATTATTCTGCAATCCTTGACTGATGCATATGGGCAATTCATCATGAATTACCACATGCATAAACTTCAAAATTCCTTGGTCGAATTAATGAATATGCTGGTCGCCGCTGAGCTTTCTATGAAAGGTTTTAAAGGCTCAGTTCTGGCTATGGAACGAACTTCTTCCAAAAGAAAGTCTTATGGAAAGAAAAAGAAGTCTGCAAAAAAGCAGAAGGTGGAAGGAGCAAAGAAGAAGAAGGTAGAGCCAAAGAAAAAGGCCGATGTCAAAGGAAAGTGTTTCCATTGCAATAGCGATGGCCATTGGAAGCGGAACTGCCCTACTTACCTGGCCACCTTGAAGAACAAGAAGGAAGGTCCTTTTGGAGGTATGCTCGTTATTGAGTCTAACCTTACGGTTTCTTCTGCATCTAGTTGGGTGCTTGACTCTGGTTCTAGTGCTCATCTGTGCACTTCCATGCAGGGTCTTGAGGATAGCAGGAGGCTGAGGGATGGAGATATAATCCTACGCATCGGTAATGGAGCAAGAGTTGCTATAGTATCCGTGGGAACATACCCTCTTCGATTACCATCTGGCTTAGACTTAGTTTTGAAAGACTGTTATTTTGTGCCTGTAGCTAGTAGGAATTTGATTTCTATTTCATGCTTAGCACAAGAAGGCTATGTGATTACCTTCTTTAAGGACCATTGTAACATTCTTTATGAAAGAAATAAAATTGCAAATGATTTTCTTATTAATGGTCTTTATCAGCTACATATTGATGTACCTATTCTAACTATCGAGCAAAATGTGAATGCCAAATGACCTAGGGATAGTCCAAATGATAGATATCTATGGCACCTGAGATTAGGTCATATAGCAGAAGATAGGATCAACAAATTGGAGAAAAATGGGCTATTGAGTCCATTGACTTCCGAGTCATATCCAACTTGCGAATTTTGTCTCCAAGGCAAAATGACTAAACTTCCTTTTATTGGACATGGGGAGAGGGCCACAGATCTCCTTGCCTTAGTACATACAGATGTGTACGGCCCATTTGATGTGCCGGCTAGAGATAATTTAGTCTACTTCATTATCTTTACCGATGATCTGTCTAGGTATGGGTATGTGTATCTTATGAGACATAAGTCTAAAGCTTTTGAAAAGTTCAAAGAATTCAGACATGAAGTAGAAAAACAAACTGAAAAATCCATTAAGGTTCTTCGATCAAATCGAGGAGGTGAATACCTTAGTCAGGAATTCTTAGACTATCTCAAGGAAAATTGTATAGTCTCTCAATGAACTCCACCAGGAACACCTCAACTCAACAGGATTTCAAAATAGAGAAATTTGACCCTATTAGATATGGTTCGATCCATGATGAGCTTCACAGACCTCCCTAAATTCCTTTGGGGACACTCATTGTTAACTTCAATTTATCTACTGAATAGGATTTCCTCTAAAAGCATTCCTACCACACCGTATGGGATATGGCATGGTAAGAAACCAAGTCTGAGTCATCTCAGAATTTGGGGTTGTCCGGCTCATGTCAAAAGACAACAAGTGGACAAGTTAGAGTTTAGGTCCTTTAGAGCTCGATTCATAGGATATCCTAAAGAGTCATTAGGATACTGTTTCTACATTCTAGAAGACCACAATGTGATTATGAGTCGACATGCCATCTTTCTTGAAAAATAGTTTATTCAAGATAGCGGCATTGGAAAGCAGATTAAGCTTGATCAGAAAGTCTCACAAGTACAACGAGCTAAGGACCAATTGGAACCAAATCAGGTTGAGCCAATAAGAACACTACCTCCTCCACCTCGTAGATCAAAAAGAGTTTTCTGTTCCCCTGAAAGATACTTAGGCATTATTTCAGAGGACGTAGAGAAAATGTTCCTCGTAGGTAATGGTGCTCATGGTGATGATCCCAAAACCTATAATGAGGCGATATTAGATATCGACTCTGAGAAATGGCTAGAGGCAATGCAGTCAGAAATTGACTCGATGCACTAAAACCAAGTCTGGACCTTGGTAGATCCACCAGAAGGTATAGTACCTATTGGGTGTAATGGATCTTCAAGAGAAAGATTGTGC